>WTSP01027591.1:0-44536 GCA_025331215.1 Actenoides lindsayi | reverse complement strand
GGCGGCCGGCGCGGGGCCGTAGGGCAGCGGCGCGCCGGGCCGGGAGCGGAGACGCCATGGGCAGCCGCGGCGGCCCCCCGCGCCCTGCCGCGCCTCTGCTGCCGGTGCTGGTGCCGGCGCTGGCGGTGCTGGCGGCCGAGGCGGCGGAGGCGCGGGCCACCTCGGAGAGCCAGCTGTACGGCGCCTTGGCGATGGGCACCGGCACCCCGCCGAGCCCCAGCGGCACCGCTTTCGAGGAGACGCGGCTTCACGTCTTCACCCTGGACTACCCCCACGTGCAAATCCCCTTCGAGATCACCCTCTGGATCCTGCTGGCCTCCCTCGCCAAGATCGGTGAGCGGGGCCGTCGGGCGACCCTCCCTCTGCCTTCCCGGGCCGCCCGCCCCCCCGGGGCCGCCGCGGGCAGCCGGGCTGGGGCGGTCCGTGCCCGGCGGCGGGGGGCGCGGGTGCGCTTGCGGGGCGGCCGGAGGCTGATGTGCCTTGGCGGGGCGAGATGCCCGGCTGTCGTTTGCCTGGAGGGAGACGGGGTGTTCTTTTCGGAAAGGTGCGCGGGAGAAAAGAGGTTACCTCCAGCCCTCTGCGGCAAGGCGTAAACCCCGGGCGGAGAGGACTGTAAAACCCAGGGTTCACTCGGGGCGCGAGTGACTTTTCCTTGATTGCCCTACTGCCATTTGAGCGCTACCCTCTTAAAACAACGCCGGGTATAATGACAGTTTCGGAACGGAACAACGGATCGATGGGAAGTAAATATTTATGAGGGTAGAGTAAGCTGCCTTATTGTACTTTACCACCATTCACTCAAGGTCCCGAGAAAGACAAAAAAAGACAGCACTGAATGAGTAAGGAAGGCCACCTCTTCCCTCATGTGGAAAATATTTGTATTGCATAGTTTCACAGGGGTTTTGTGCAGCTTATATATGATGTTTGTTAATTAGCTTTCTGGGTTCCAAACAGAAAAAAAGAGTAAAGTACTATCACCTGTAGAATATAAGATAAAGGTCTACTAGAGAGCCACTTAACGATCAGTAAATCTCTGCAGATGAAAAACCGTGTATCTTCTCTACTGGTAGATACTGTAGGGAATAAAGCCTCCGGCACAAAAAGGAGGTTTACTCATGCTGCAGTTGTTTGATTCCAAAGTCTTGGTTTTGCAGCTCAGACTTGAAAAGAACTGTGATCATACTCATTTTGATACAGCATTTTGATAAAACTGAAAAACTTTTTACTTCTCTTTGGGACATTTACATAGACTGTGGCACGTTCTGGTTAGTGATCAGGTAATTAGGATTCTGCAAAACCGCAAGTTTGTACTCACCTCCTGCCACAGCTAGTGTTATAGTTGGGGGCCTGATCCTTTACCCAAGCAACTTGCTATGGCTGCGTGACTTTCTGCGGAAATGCTGTACGTTACATCCATGAAGGATGGGGTGTCTTGATGCGTGGATCTTAATGCATTAAAGATGCATGTTTAGCCTTGAGTATGTATTTAGGTGCTTGCAGACCCAGGATGGAGTTCAAATGTGATACACGCAAGTATTTACTGAACTGTAGTAGCCAGAAAATGCAGAGTTTGGTAAAGAACTTATCTCAGCCAGTCAAGCATTGTAAAATTGTTCTGGGTTTTGAGTTTAGATACAGCAAGAACTCTTGAATAAGCTAAGACTAGCGAAAAAGTTTCTGTTTTATTAAAGATTACAGGGAAGCCATTCAAAACCTGTGAACACACATATATACATACATGATAATACGTAACTTCTGTAAGACTGCACGTGCTATCATGGTATTTTTCTAGTGCATAGGCATCTAAAAAGTAAAAAAAACCCAAAAGTTACTTGATTAATTTTCCAATCTGACTGCAGTACAGTAAACGAGCAAACAGCACAGATGAGGAAAAATACGTGTAATTATTAAATGCCTTCAGTTACACCAAACAAAAGCTAGCGTGCCTAATCTAGGGCATTACCTCTGCTCTTACAAGCAATGAGGGCCAGATCCAGGAGAGGTTCTAGGTGTGGCAGTGTCGGCTTCACCACGCCTATCTGCAGGCGCCCTGACTCCGGGACTGGAATTAGGAACATCCAGTTCTTTCTACTGGAGCTCCATCTGAGCTTTCTTATGCAGGGAGTGCATCAGGTAAACCTTCCTGGGACAGACCCATCGCTCCTGAATCACATTCCCACAGCCACAGTTTTTCACTCACTTGTGTCTTCTTTTCTGCTGAAGGTGGCCCAGGTGAGCAGTTCTCTAAGCACCGAGGTAACAGAAATATCAGCTCTGCCACATCCTACTGTGTTGCTAAGAGTGGGCCCCGAGAGTGGCTCTGTGAGAGGAGAGGTTCTCCTGTGCATTCCTCTCCTCAGCATTTCCTCCTGGGCAGCACAGGTATCTCGACCCTATCATGCCAGGCAGCGTAAAATCCACCTCAAGACTCATGCACTGCCCAGGAAACTTGGATGCTTAATCTGGCATCGCAAATTCCTTTCTGGGGCTAGGCGCTGAATGCTTACACTTGGCACTGCCGAGTAGCAAACCTTTATGGATGGAGCCCTAAGGTCTTTTCAGCTGCAAGGAACTCAGAAGATAGGGTCGCATTTAATAACAGCTCTCACAGGGGGGTGAAGGATCCCAAAGAAAACTCTATTGCAGCACCTGCTTATCAACTGACTAGAGCCTTTTTCAACTAATGTGTTTCTGTAGCAGTGCAGTTTCACTGAGATGTTCCAGCATTTTGCTCATTTTTTTTATAGGGGATTTGCCTGAATGGTTTCTCAGATTTCGGCTGTGATCGTGTCATTGTAGGCTAGGTTTAGAGAGAGCAAAAGAGACAGCGCAAGGAAGGGAAACCTGAAGTTGTCAAGCAGAACAGGAGCACTGGACAAGGTACATTTTCACAAAGACAGTGGAAATATGACCACCCTGATGGGCTACATGAGTGCATTAGGTGGGACCCAGTGCACCTGAAGTATGCTGCAGTCTCTAGGCAGTGAGACTAGTCTACTTGCCTCCCAGTTTTACTTAATTATGCTCTTAAACCAACAAAATGTTGTATAACTGATCCAGATTCCCATTACTCCTATGTTTAATTACAAGTGCACGATTAGAAGTGCTTCTTCTGGGAACTGAGACGATACCCTTCTAACAGTTCTCCTGAAAAAAAGGGTTCAAACTGTTCAGAGGGCTCTTGGAAAGAAAACTCAGGTGTAATCAGAAGTACATGCCTCAGGGACATTTCCAGAACAAGACCACACTGGATTTAACCCAAGAAGTTGGAAACCAGAACTCTGAGGACTTTTAGCTTTCAAGAGTACTGAACTTGCACTTTAGGCAAGTGTCCTAATGCCCAATGACCTGAGGGTAAACATCTCCCATGCTGTTGAAGCTGGGTGACCGCATAGTTAGGAGCTCAAGAACAGGGTCAGAAGAGGAGAAAGTAGGTCCTGGGTTCAGCATAAAAGTCTTGAGTATTCATTTACTGGAGGGGATCTGCTCCCAGGGCACTCCTGACAATGTGGCTGTGGATCCATCAGAGCAGGGAATATGTTCCTCATCTTGCAGGGCAGCCACACCTGACTTAATGTGCACTGGATCCTAAATTATTTCTCTCTGTCCTTAAAAGGGGAAGCACAGCCTGTCCCTGGTCACCTTTGAATGCCTTTCTTGGAGACGGGCAGTCTTCAGGAGTTTTGATGCAGTTTACATGGACAAAAAGCACATTTAACTCAGTGGCAGCCTTTCCATTACCTTGAAGGATGAGGTGGAGTCCCAAAAGCTCTGAGAAAGCATGAACTTTACAGAGACTGACTTGTAAAGAAGAAAACAAAAAGATTTGGGTTTATATTCATAATAGACATTTTGTTGCCATTGCACTAGAACTGGTTGGGATGCTTTTTCTTTTCAGTCAAAGCTGCATTTAAAAAAATTCTCTCTTCTTCAATTTTTATTGAGAAAATTGTTAAAGATACTTTTGAAGGGCTTAAAAAACCCTTTCCTTTTAGCGAAATCTACTTACTCAGTGGAAACTTCAATCGCTGTATTCGAAGTTTTGGCCACCTGCCACTGCAGAAACTAAGACAAACCATCAAATGTTTATGTGGAAGTGGCTGAAAGGTGAAGAGTCAAGTCTCCAACCACAAATGCATGTGCTTCCAGGGTCGTTACCTGTTCTGCCAATATAGGATATTGGCGATTCTGGTTTTGAAGAATGACAGTGAATTTGGCAGTACTTCTAACAGGCCACATAGGCTGCATTTCTAAATATTAAAAAGCTGACTGTGTTCATCCAGAAAGGAAAAAAAAAAAAGTGCAGCCTGAGCTGCTTACTTTTAAAAATAGCTTTAATAGTTATGGAATATGTCAGTAAAACCAGCTTTCCCCTCGGTCCTTCTTAACCATTTGTATTTCCTAATTGTAAGTTCAGGATTCCTTTTACCTGGGAAAAAAAAATCTGTGATGAAAGGAGAATTAACAAAACAGGTGTTACAAGGTACAGAAGCTTGAAACTGGGAAACTGGATGTGAACTATACCAAGCTTACACTAGTTTAACTGTTTCAACTACAGGTGTGATTTTTACTGAAATAGTTTTACTGAAATAGACGCCCGTTATTACCACACCCAGTGTTTCCGTGCAGCTCTCATTTAAAATAATTTAAATGCTTTTTAGTTAGGCAGGAATTGTGGGATCTTGTGGGTGTGGACAGTTTTCTATATAATTATGTGGGCCAAATATAGATAAGGAGGAGCCTGGAAAAGATTGGCATCACTAGGACCTGGAATGTGACCTTGGTGCATAAGGTTGATCGTTCCATTAGATTGGCCGCAGTAAGCTCCTTCAAAACTTTTCCCATTCATTATCAAAATTATCCTTACAGCAGCCAACTTCTACAAGTAATGGGAATCTTTAAATCAAAACTGCATGGCTTCGAGAGTTTTAGTAGGCTGAGGAACATTCAACCATTAAGTCCTCATTCAGAACCTTTTTTTGCTCATCTTTTTTTCAGTACTTTGGCACAGATTTTTATGGGAGAGTTCTGACACTGCCACATTTCATACAATACAGAAGAATCACCATAATAATACAGGATACAACTTAGTCATTTCTATGGAAAACATGTTGCTTCTTGTTAAATTAATTTGGAGGTTCTGCTAAAATTAAAATAATGATTGTGCCTGTAAATGCTTTCTCATGGTGACTGGGGAAGTGACCATGGGTGACTGGGTGCAGGTCACATGTGATATTTCCCCTCCCTAGCTTTGAGGCTCTAAAAGACTTCTAAAAATGAAATGAATGTACTCTTTAAACTCCTTTTGAAGCTGTGCATGGAGGAATGGGTGGTTAGTATGATTCCCTCCCCCACCCCCTATCTAGATGTAATTTGTCCTAGAAAAGTGTTTGGATTGTGTTTTCTGGAAGATTCCACATTGAAATCTCACACTTTCACAAACACCCTGCACACAGTTGCTCCAGCCAGCCTCACTGTTAACTGGGGCATCTAGCAATTGGCTTGTCCCTCCACCAAATTCACTCAGTTACCTGCTCTAGCTGTCAGATTTGCCCTGACATGTTGTGGTGGTCCAGTTCAGTCTATGCAATGAAAATAAAATTGCCTTGTGATTGCTGTGTGCTTACTATAGAAAATAAGATAACAGAATCCAGAATAATCTTTTGGATTCTGTACAAATAACCATTTTACTTTCTTCTGTTTGAATTTCCTTTGAAGGCTTTCATCTCTATCACAAGTTGCCCTCAATAGTGCCTGAAAGCTGTCTCCTCATTCTGGTCGGATTGCTTCTTGGTGGGATTATTTTTGGAGCGGAGGAGAAATCCCCACCTGTAATGAACAGTGATGTTTTTTTCTTGTATCTTTTACCACCCATTGTACTCGACGCTGGATATTTTATGCCAACTCGCCTTTTCTTTGAGAACTTTGGTACCATATTCTGGTATGCCGTGGTGGGCACGCTCTGGAACGCCATCGGCATTGGAATTTCTCTCTATGGAATTTGCCAGATCAGTGCATTTGGTTTGACTGATATCACATTGCTGCAGAACTTGCTCTTTGGCAGCCTCATTTCAGCTGTGGATCCCGTGGCGGTGTTAGCCGTGTTTGAAAATATTCATGTCAATGAGCAGCTTTACATCTTGGTGTTTGGAGAGTCTTTGCTGAATGATGCTATAACCGTGGTAAGTTACTTGATAAATGACTAGCTGATAAAAGTGATCAATGATTGTTTGCATGCTACTCCGTTGTATCTCTTCCTAGCTGGTTATCGCAGTTTGCTAGCAGTTGGAACTCAAGGAGTGCTAATGTGTTCATGTGTTTCTCTAAACTTTAGGTTTAGAAACTATGGTAGTCTTACTACACCGGAGTAGTGTGTAATGGGAGTGTATTTGCTCTAGGGATTTTCTTCTCTGATCTCTTTCATTTCTGTACCTTTGAATATCGTTACTTCTGTGATCTGAAACTGAGGTTTTCCTCACCTGCAGAAATGTTGGACAGGAGAGGGAAAAGGACCAACGTGGAGTGTCCCAGAATGTTCACAGGGAGAATGGGCAAATCGCAGAGATGGCACAGGACCTGGCTGACGCTAGCCTTTTGTCCCATTTGCTAGTCCCCTGAGGTTGGAACTACCCTGAGACCACCAGCACATATCTCCACGGGTACAGATGAGATAGGACAGCCATCTGGAGGCAGTAATTTCTAATCATTAACTAGCTGAACTAGGTTTGTGGTGCTGATTTGAGGACAGCAATCTGCAGATTCCATTAACACCCCCACTGCCCCTCGTTTGTACCTGATGACACCATGTCTGGGACATAACTCCCATTTATCCATGCTCTACTTGAAATCCTGCCTGTGCCAACAATGTCCTGGCATGCTTTCTGTTGGGTGAGACATGGAGGTCCAGTTTTCCATATGCCAGAAGGTTCAGAAAGATTCATGAACTGGGTCCACACCTTCCCTGTCACTGGCTTCTTATTTCTGTCCCATTCTATGCACAATTGTCCTTTCATTTTACCCTTTTCTAGGATTTTGCCTTACCTGCTTAACACTCTTATATCTCATCATTTAATCTGAGCCCTGGTACTAATAATTTCTTGTATGTCTGTGGGAGTACTGTTTTGGTTTGTTTTTTCACTTATGCTTCATGCTTTCCCTGATTCTGTTGCTATCCAGCCAGCTGAATCGCATCCTCTCTTACGGGCTTGCCTTAAGTCCTAGGTTTTCTCATTACCTTACAGATAAAACTGCCTGCCATTACTAAACTGGTGCTTAGGGCAGTCCTGAAAATAAGTGTGTGTAAATACTGAGTTTCAAAAGGCTCAGCAGTTCAACCATGGCTGTGTCTGTCTCTGTTCACTCTTCAAGGCCACTCATGCAGTGGAATTCTTTTCATACAATTTTTTCCGGGGGAAAAGGGTCTCTTTTTATGTTAATGTAAAACTTTTTGGTTTTTTGGTGGATTTTTGCAGCCAAAATCGCTTTTTCCAGTCACAAATTCAATCACCTTTCCACTGGAGCAGCAGTTAATCCAGCAAGATTTGCTAGGAAAACACTGCATCCTGATGATGGAAGTATTCATGCGTGCCATTGCCCAATGGCAAATTACTCCAAAACATCATTTTTTATAGGCACTGGCATGGCATTTTAATAACTGTGATGCATGGCTTTCCTGTAGGCTTCGTTATTGCCTTCTTTGGGGATGGTCCTCTCTCAGGGCATGGCTGCCAAAATGTCCTAACACTGGGTGATACTCTTTGGAGTCCATAAGGCCAGCCCAGTAACGCTCTGGCTCATGAAGGACTGAGGGGAATTTAGGATGCTAAAATTTGAGGTCTTACTTCCCAGCTGTCTCTTAAAGGTAGCACTTGGCAGGAGATCAAGTGGGTTCCATGCGGTAAGCATTGGTCTGCTAATGGTTCCTCGTTATGATTTTGCACACCTTCAATCATGTGATTATGCTTAAAATGTGACCCAGGCCGTCACACCGGTCCCCTGTGGGGTGACCTTAGAGGACCTCGCCTCCCCATAGTGGTGCTGCTGGACCAGTCCTCACTGGGATGCTGCTGGGGTTACGCAGCTATCTGCTCAAAGGAGTTGATGCTTCTCAAATACTGTATCTTCCCGTGCCCTTGTTGTGCTACCAGTAGAGCTGATAAAATCAACTAGCAGGCAGAGCTCAGCATCTTCCAGCTTTCATCTGCTGGAGCCCTTGAGTCCCTCCTACCCTGGCAGGTGCCTCTGGTGGGATGTGGGAATGAAGCAGGAGGGGAGCTGAATTCAGGCTGGCCATCTGCAGAAGTGGCCTAATTCCTACAACCACTGCAGTATCAAAAAACCAAACCTGACAGGGGCTACACAGATGGGCAGTGCAGAACAGCATGGCTTCAGTAAACATGCTTTCTAAACACTTTAAGACCTTTTTCCTCCTATCCCGCTTGCTCTGCCTGGCTGCTCCTAATAACAGCTTTTATTAGGATCCCGGGGTCGTCTCTGTTTTCCCTTTTCAGAAAACGACCTACCACATTTTCATTTTAGGTACACAGCGAGGTGTACTTTCTCAGGAATCTCAGCTCTGCCGGATTTCTCAGATGTTTTTTCATGCCTGATGGTTACTGCGATATGCATGTGCATATCCTTTCCCCCCACTGATGGAATTTTGGAGCGTGAATTTGGCTGAGGACAATGTTTGCCAGTTGGGTCCTTGCTCAGAGTTGGTGCTTTACCAAAAGACTGGGTCAGCGTTAACTATTAATATGGTATTAAATGGCAAGATCGCAGTTGAAATTGAGTGTTAGCAGTTCAAATTCCAATTCTGGGCTTAAAATCACACAAAAAAAGGAGCCAGTGTCATTACAATAATATTGTCGTACGTTACAGCAGCGCTCTGTATTCCAGCTCTGCTGAAATAATTATTTTAGAGTGCTTTAACGTAATTTCAGAATTAAAAACTAATAACTGAGAACTAAAGAAAACAAGCAATTAGTGCCTTGGAAGAGCAGAAATATTCTGAGATGAGATGAGATTAAAAAGTGTACTGCAGCAAGTTCAGATGAAGGATGTTGAGTAAATGCGAATCTTGAACTTGACAATGCCTACCAAATGCATTACAAACGTGACCAGAGCTGACGTTGTTTAATTCACCTGAAAGTTTAGAGAGAGCTGCAAAACTCCACTGCTGCGGAGTAAAAAGGAGGCAAACCTGATTTTGATCTCATTTACAGCAGTGTAAATACAGAACAACAGGCAAGAGATTGAAATCATGTTCATGACATTCCATAGTCCTCATTCCGTAGTCCTTGCTGCTTCTTCTACTACAGCGGTCTGGTTTTGATCTGAAGTACAAAGGAGAACATTGCTTTTCTTCTTTCAAGTAACGTACGGCAACGGACGTGAGATTTATGGCAGTGTCTCTGTGTGGAAACAACAGGCTCCATTCTGTTTGCAGGGTGAACACAGTTCTGTGGGGATGAGCTGTTATGGAAAGGCTGTTGCTTGAGTAGATCAAAAGCTACATGTTTCTTTACAAGCAAATCTCAGTGCCCTTACTTTGGAGACTCGCCTTACATGTATTTATATAGTTACTTTTTAAAATATTAAGAAGGCAATTTAAAACTCCAATTAAAGAAAATAATCATCTTCTCTAATACCTTCCAAGGCCAGGTCAAATTCTGTAGGTGTCTTGAATAATAACCCAAATATGAGGTCGGCCCAAGTTTCAACAAGTGACTCAGGAAAACTCCTCTCCCTGCAGAAATCACAACTCAACAGTATTTTTTCTTCAGCCTGTGATACATGGAGTTCCTGGGAGTCTGTGGACTGAGAGGTTCTTGTGAAGTGACTAACAAAGGCACATCTGTTATCAGTGGGCTTAATTCTGGGATACTTCTCTTCATGCAAATCCGTAAGATCCACAAATAAAAGCAGGTGGAAAACCAGTGAAGCCTGGGATGTAACTTTGCTGTCCTGCGCAGGCTTGCTCCTGCTTTTGTCCGGTTTGTTGCTTTGTAATGAAAATGGGTGGTGACCATGGTAGGTTTGATTTAACCTTCTTTTGTCATGCTTGCTCTGGAATATAGTTTTTTTTCTTTTCTTTTTCAATTCTTTCCTCTCACTTAACCCAAAAGGACCCATAACAGATCGTGTCTTTACATTGGTCTATAGAGAGAACTTTTCCCTCTGTAAGACCTATCAAATTTTGGCCAAGAAGAGCTGAACAACTTAATTTGTGTCATGTGAGAGCGAGCAAGACTGCAAACATGACAAATCCCTCCCAGTCACTATTCAAACACCTACATTGTTGGCACAATGCAAGTACTGATAAGACATTGTTCTCTTAAATAGCATTTCTGATAGAGAAACCTGTTTGGTTTACTAATAAATCCAGAAAGAAAGTGGAGGTTTAACTCCTGCAAGCTGTCCGAGATGGCTAGTCAGGTGTTTATTGTGACTATGGTGGCTTAGCCTGTGACCCCATTGAATACCTATTCCTGGCTGGGAATGGGTGCCCATGACCAAGCTTAGATCTGTACAATGGGACTGTGTAGCCATTTCTGTATTGCATGCCTTAAATCTCCTAAGCAAGTCTGCAAGACCCTTTGACGTTTCTTTAGGAGTAACTGATTCCATTGTTGTCTGTTTTGTAGTAACTAAAATACTGGATATTAGAGAACTGTGGGCTTTACATTGCTCTGTTTCCTGTGTAAAACAAAAGGGCTGTCTGGCTAAGAAAATGTGATAATCCCATTGACCCATTTTTTGGGGGGAGGATGATTAGAAACACTTTGAAAATTAAACTGGGCAAACACATGGTAACAGGTCTGTTAATGGGAATTGAATCCAAATCTCTAGAAATAATCTAAAGTTTGAAAAGTCTTTAAACCACTGCGTTCCTAATGGTTAATAATCCAGAGAAAGAGCACTCCTGGGGGGCCATGTTTCTTGTACTCTTTGGGGTGGTCACTGTCCTTCCCCCCTGGCCCACCAATGTCCAGTGAATCTATGGTCTTAATTCATTACTGAAGCTCTCGGTGTTTTGTGTAAATCCACCACATTTAATAAAATAACCTGATTTTTTCACTTGTTATGAAACTGTATTTTTTCCTCTTATCTTTTTTATTTCCTAGATTCTGGGGGAAATCTGAAGTGTCCATTTGTGGAGAAATTAGAAGCTCTGCAAATAAAGGAATTTAAAGAAAGACTAGATAAATCTATGCTCCTAGCCTGTAGAATAGCATGGGTTAATAAAGTCATCCCGTTTGCAAAAATAGGACTAATGTTATTTACTCTTCTTTGTGTAGCTCCCTAATATTTAAGTAATATGTCAGTGGTAAACAACAGCATGTCTCAAAAGTGAGTTCAAGGTAGATAGATAAATTCAACGTTCCACATTGAAGCAGAGGAACGTAATGACATGAAGGGAAATGAAGAAGAGTTCGGAAACATAATGTGCTTTCTTTTTCTCATAGGTCCTGTACAATTTGTTCAAGTCTTTCTGCCAGATGCGCACAATTAAGGTTATTGACATATTCGCTGGGATTGCTAACTTCTTTATAGTGGGGATCGGTGGAGTATTGATTGGAATCCTTTTGGGATTTGTAGCAGCCTTTACCACCCGTTTCACCCATAAAATCCGAGTGATTGAGCCACTCTTTGTCTTCCTGTACAGTTACTTGTCATACATAACAGCCGAAATGTTTCATCTCTCGGGCATCATGGCGTAAGTACTCCAAACTTCAGTAATAATAGCACCCAAGTAAGAATGCCAAAGGAAATTGCAGAGGTGGCCGGATTTTGCAAACTTTGCCATATGGCATCATTCCACCGTGCATGGCAGCGATGCTGGCTTGAGGATTTCCGGCCTCTCCCCTCCTGCTTCCATCCCATTCTCTCAGCTTGCCACCACACCAGCTGTGTCACTAAAACTGTTCGTGGCATCACACCATAAACCGTATCTTTGAACTGTTCCAAGTTAAAAATAATGCCTTGTATTTTCAGCGGGGTTATTTTTAAGGCAGATCGATTTGGTGACCTGTGTCCTCACGTGACCCTGCAGCTCGTCGTAAGGGCATGGATGAGGGATGGCCCACGGTGATGTAGGGGTGGCTGGGAGGGAGTGGGAGTGGTAGCTGGGAGCTGCGTGAACTGGCTTCACTTCCAGTGCCAATATATTGTGAAGATGCATCTTACACTTAGTCATGTGAGCAGCCAGTAAGTACTATTCAATGAAGACAATGTATATATCATTAAGGCAAACTCCTGCTGGATTATGAGCACAGTAAGGATTGGGTGAATATAAAATTTGCAGAATATAGTCCTATGGTGATATAACTCTTTCGTTTAGTATCTTGATCCGCGTGCCTGTGTGTTACAGTGCCCTCTGTATGCATCATTATGTACAAAGTAGTATTATTTTTCCCACTTCCAACAGATAATAATATTTTCATGCCTGGTTTTTCACTGCTGGACTTCAGAAAAGAGAGAGCACAGCCTCTCAGCTTGATGCTGTTTATACTGTAACAGCCTCAACTTTAGAAGGAGCCTTTATGACATTGGATATACTTAAACGGTTTGCTCTGGTTCCAAGTAATATTTTTAAAAGCCAACCTTCTTTAATGATTTTGTATTGTTCTAGTGGCAGATATCAGCCATTCAGGCATTTGGAGCATAGCTTTTTATGAAAGCTCGGATGTTATTTCTGAGTATCACTAATACTTGATAATGCCTCATCTGATGATTCTCTTTTAGGACAGTGAAGATATGTCTGATATCATAGTCATGCCAGTTTAAGGTTTTCTGGGGCTGGGAAGCAATTTACATGGAAACTTATAGCTGATGATTTCAGAAGTATAAAACCAGGAATATGCCATGAAATGGGAGGGGTTAGTACTTTAATATAAGTAAAGAGCTAGAGATTGCATGGGTTTCCTTCGCTGATATGAGCCTAAATAAAGTAACATATGCATCCACTTTGACCGAGTTCATAAATGTGCCATCTCTTTCCCTAGCTTCTATTCATAGCATTTGTGTGGTTTCTAGTTTCCTCCACTTCTTAAGTCAAATGTCATTGACATCCTGTGATCAAATACTTAAAGGGCTGCTAAACCAAAAATGTGTGGCTGCACTGTACATGGGAAGAACTGTGGCAATGGGCACGAAAATACTAATTTGGCCATGCTGCATCCAGGATGCAATGGAAAGGGCACAGCAGGTCTGCTGCTGGGTCAGTGGACCCACCACATGCCAGTGCCTGCAACCAGCACACCAGTGCTTCCCATGGCACTAACAACCAGTTCCTTTATTACAGTGGCCCCCGAGGGGGTGCGAAACAGAAGAGGAAACACAAAAGTATTTTTCCCCTCCCAACAGCCTATTAGAAAATAAGCTATCTTTAAAATGTCCCGTATGTTTTTGTACTCTAAATGTGTTTTCTAACACGTAACAGAACTGGGTATCTCAGTAACACCCGGGGGGAGCGGGAAGGGCTGTCTGCAGCCCTATAGTGTCTCAGCTGTCATGAGATGTAAAGCGTGTCCTCGCCCAGCAGTGCTCTGAGGGCCTTAGAGCTCCTGTAATCTCTGCTTTGCACATTTTGATGGGTTTTGAACTGCGGAGTATTTCTCTCTGTGTCGCAGTGCAACATGCACCGGTATTGAGTTCCCTGTCATTTCTGCAGCAAATGACTCATGGCAGGTTTGCTTGGGTCTGACTTTAAATCAGCCCTCCTTTGAGCATGTAGCTGGACCAAATGACCTTGGAGTGTCCCTTACAACCCGGATTTTTTATTCATTAGGTGCTTCTCTGGCCATTTATAGTTCAGCCTATAGGGAATGATTGCCTGGTCTCACCTTTTTCACCCATATCCACCTGAGTCTGTCAAACTAATGATTCCCACCTCCTTCATAAACAGGTTCGGAAAGATTCTCAGCGAGACCTTGTGCTTATGTGCTGTACCATACTTCAGGGGAGGACACGAGCAGGAACATACAGTGTTATCAAATAAATAAGATACACACACACACAGAGCGCCTCATTTCTGTGCAGGAATTCACTGGTAGAGGGATAGAGGGGAGTGAAAGATGCTTGTTCCTCTTCTGAGAATTTCTCATGAAGGTTGTGAAGCAGCAGAACTATTAACATATGTTTCTTTTCTTTTTTTTTCTTTTCTTTTTTTTTTTTTTTGCTTTTTTGTTTGTTTGTTTCTTTGGTTTGGTTTTTTGTTTTGTTTTGTTTTTGCAACAGTGAATTATCAGGCTGAGAGGAGCAAACATTGAAACAACTGTGAATTTAGTAGGTCAAGGAAACTTGAGGATTGAACCCGATGGCCTAGTTTATTGCAGTCACGACAGAAACAGTACTGTTTTCACAGGAGGACTTTTATTCCTCAGAAGCACAGAAGGTTGCGGGTTAATTGCAATTAACTTTTTTTCCCCTCGCCTTCCTGACCAAGGCAACTACCTCAGAAGTGGAAGCCCAAATTAATGTATATGGATAAGAAATGTGAAATAAGATGCAGCTAGGTTTTTTTGCATTGATTGTTGTGGCAGTAAAAAATTATTTGGGGAAGAACATATTATAATAACGCACATAAAATTTTGCATATTTAAATAAATTGATTTTATATGAAGTTCTAACACTATATTCCTTATCATTTTTAAATTAAAGAGTCTTCAACATTTTTTTTTCTACTGTAAATAAGTACTCTGAAGAGATACCAGACTCATAAAGTGATCAGTGATTATCTGTGGAATATGATGTATCTTTTATATATTTATCTTATGTTGGACTTGATGATCTTTGGAGGTCCCTTCCAACCCCTAACATTCTGTGATTCTGTGATCTGAAGAATAGCAAATAATGTGTAGCACTATTTGTTACACTAGTGAACCAACTCATCAGTTAGTTGACACTAATTGAACGAATACAAAATGTGACTGAAAATAATATTGTAAGAGTGTCGTCCCTTTAAATGATAATGGTTATGGATGGTAGGTGTTTTAAGTTACAGCTTGCAAAGATCCTGATTAATCTGGTGACAGATTCTTATCAGACATCTATTTACAGTGTCTCCATTACCTCAGGATCCAAAAACAAACCATGGCCAGAGTATGCTTCCCAAGCTGCAGGGCTTTCCTAAGTGACTATAATCATGAAAACTATTTAAGAAAGTGATAAATAGTACTGAGCGGTTTTGTGTGTCTTTGATGCAGATCTGACAGCCCTAATGCTGTGGGCAGTAAGGTGCAGGTCTGAGACTCTGGACGGAGGTCAGTGAAATACACTGTGTCCTCTCCCAGTGTCCATGTGTCCTCCCAGATTTGTCCCTCAGAAGTAATGCTGCCCAGTCACTCTGGGGATGCAGATATGTTGGTAGGGTCAGAGATCTGTATGTTTTGGATCTTGGCCATTGCCCTCCAAAGCAGACCATGCTGGCACCATGTAAGAGGTGAAAACTTCTGGACAAAACTGACTTCAATTAGGAGAAACATGTTCAGAGTCTGCCAGTGACTACAGCCTCAGCTGCTGCTATGGACACCCTCTTGCAAAATGCCAAGAAACTTTACTCTGTGATAGTCCTTTTGAAGTTACTGCTACTTCTGGGCTTGTTCTTTCTGCTCTGCAGAATCCCTTCTTTTAAAATGAAGTACCTAGACATGTGTGTTCATAATGTCAGAGAGCTTTTTCTGAGCTCTCCCTCAGTCTTTCCATTTACACTCACATTGAGGGACATTTGTGTTGTTCAGAGATGGGGCCCTTGGCTTAGAGGCAGAACATGCCATTAGAAGACTATGCTGAGGGATCTCCATGAGATGTGGGAGAGTCAGCTTTTTCCAAAGAGATGCTGGCAAGCCAGCATCCTCCTCCGAGAGAAGAGTGGAGATTTCAGTAGGAGGAAATATCCCCTATGTTGGCAAATGATTATAAACTGAAAACTTGGTGGAGCTGCAATAAATAACCGTAGGACAAGTCCTTATGGATTCTATTCATAAATACAACATAAATTCACTTCATCTCTGTACATAGTTTTCTTGTGAACCCATACATGGGTATGTATAACATATTAAATAGGGAAAACAGAGAGGACATGTTTTTGCCCTAGATGATAGAACCAGGAGCGACAGCTGTTTCACAATGGATCTTGCCTTGGTTGCCCACCCTGATAATTATTAGGCAATTCAGACTGTGCTTCCCTATGCTGAGGCATCACCTTGAGGTTATCCTCCAGCCAGCCCTGCTAACTGTAAACTGTAAACTTTGTAGGTGAATGGTCCTCAGCCATCCTTGCACCATGGGCAACCCTGTTGAGCAAGCCATGTACAGCCAGTAATGACATTCTTTGCTCTTCCTGCTGATTAAGAAACTGTTTACTAACCCAGGCTCAGAGCACAGACTTGTAGGCATACTTACAATAAGCCCTGTCTGTTCTCTCATGTACCAGCTGAGATGACCGTTTCTTTCATCTGTAAGTGCTTTAAATGTGCAACAGCCATGGCGTGACTTCTGGGCGTGTTTTACACTTACTCAGCCCTATGCACAAGCAAAGCAACCAGTGGCTGAAAGTGTTGGAGGATGACAAACTGTCTGTAGCCTTGCTGCTTACTTTACCTGGAAAGGGGAGCTGGCTATGGTCACTGCCATTGAGGAGGGGAATGGTTTGGTGAGACAACCACTGGTGGGAAGGGAGGGAAGCCCTGCCCCAGCACCTATAGTTGCCATCCTGTCTGATGTCCCTCAGCAGCAATAGAAGCAGAAATCGCTGTTTTCCAGGGCTGCCCCTGGGTCTCCTTAGCTCTACCTCTTTCAAAACACAGCTTGAGTGACCCTTGCACAGATCATGTGGATTTAGTGTTTGACCAATCTCTCCATATACTGATGTCTTCTCAGAAGACTCCCCATTGCAAAAAAAAAAAAAAAAAAAAATTTAATAAAAATTCTCATGGCCAAAACTGCATGTTCACCAAGTCTAGAAATTTGAGGTTGGTTATGGAATACATTATGCTTTGCATTTTAAAGGGGATTATGGAAAAGTGAATGTTCTGTAGAAATGAGAAAGGCTTTAAAAAAAATAAAGGCAATAAAATACAGGATAATGTTTGTCTTTCAGGATTACAGCTTGTGCCATGACCATGAATAAATATGTCGAGGAAAATGTTTCTCAAAAATCCTATACAACAATAAAGTATTTCATGAAGATGCTGAGTAGTGTCAGTGAGACATTAATCTTCATCTTCATGGGAGTGTCTACAGTTGGGAAGAACCATGAATGGAACTGGGCCTTTGTTAGCTTCACCCTCCTTTTCTGCTTAATTTGGAGGGCACTGGGTAAGCAAGTCTCAGACTACATGTCATTATTCTTTGCAAGTGTAACTTTTTACCTCTTCTCAAGTAGAAAATGCCCAAATTTAGACAGAGTCCCACCAGGTTGTAGAACGGTCTTATTCGTAACACGCCTTAGATCACAGGGTCAGCTTCCACTTTCTGCTGAAGTGGAACCCAAAACTCAGTTTGGTCCTGATCCTGCCCATCTCATGTCAGAGGCAGACTGCTTGTTAATCAGAGTATTTAAGTAAACATTTATTTACAAATGAGCAATTTTTCCTTAAAAGAGTTAGCAGCTGTACATCAATTGAACAAGTTGTGTGGGGTTGGTTTTTTTATTATTAATGTTTGTTTATGTATTTATGTCGTCTCTCTCCATCTCCAGTCCTGCATCCTTCCTGTCTGTGCAAGTAAAATTATGTCAGTGAATAGGAGTTTGCAGGATTCGAAGCACAGATTGATGGGGGTGACAAGCCAAAGTGTTCAAAAGCACTTCCAATCATATTAAAAAAAATAAATTAGGAGTTTGTACTTACACAGAGAATTCTTGCTGCTCTAGAGGTGCAGAGTCTAGCAGATAGCTGTCAATCAATTAGCATCAGGACCTAAATCCAGCTGACCTGAGGTGGTTAGCTCACTAAATAAGAGTATCAGCCTTAGGCATTTTAAATTTTTCTTCCGTGGTGTTCTCAAGCTGCTAAGTAACAATTCATTGCTTCAATAACACATAGGTAAGAAAAATGAAAATGTTTTAAAACAAATATTAGCATTTGGGGGAATTTCTGTGTCATTTAATTTCACTTTTTTTTTTTCCCTCAGGTGTTTTTGTTCTGACTCAGATCATTAATGTGTTCCGGACAATTCCTCTCACTTTTAAGGACCAATTTATTATTGCCTATGGAGGCCTCCGAGGAGCTATTTGTTTTTCACTCGTATTTCTGCTTCCCCCTGCTGTGTTTCCTAGGAAGAAATTGTTCATCACGGCTGTTATTGTGGTGATATTCTTTACTGTTTTCATTCAGGTAATGCCTTTCCTCTTTGGGTCTATTTTTTTTTTTCTCAGACAGGTTTTAAATAAGCAGTGGGCAGAAAAACAAGTGTCTTAACTTACTGGAGGAACATACCTGAAGGTACTCTCCATGGTCATAGTTTAAAAAAAAAAAATGTAGTGCAGACCACAGACAGGTAGCAAAAGTATGCCAGATATTAAGAACTTATGCTAACATATAAGTAGTATTAAGCATTTAAGACCTAGGGAGGTTGGAGTAGAGATAAAAAATAATCTGATTACAGCCCCAGCACTAATTCCTTGTTAGAACATTTAAAGTTGTGCATTTACTCAGGAGTTCAGTGTTGGATACGGTGCACAGTGAGCAGGGAATGGAAGACACTGAGGGCACTGAGAGGTGAACTTTGAGTCTGGGTGTTAGGCAGTGATGCTGCAAACCAGCTGGACATCCGTTGAAAAGCACCAGGTGTGTGGAAGAATGTGAAGAACTTGGCTCTGGTGTCAACCTGGCCATGGAGGCCTGGCCAAGACTGGCCAAGAAAGAGGGAAGTGACTGAAACCAGCAAAATTTAGAGGAGGATAAAACCCTCAGTTAAACATGGCAGGCTAATCATTATCTGGAGCAGTGAGTGGCTAGTACATGGAATTTCAGGTCTGTGGGGAAAAAACATGTATTTTTTTAGTCTGCCTTTTACGTTAAGAGATGGGAAGTAGCAAGTATGTGTGCTCGTGCTTGGGAAAGGGGAAAAGGTGGCTGGAGCAGTAGATGGAGGTCACTTAGTTGTCCTTAGACTATAAACTGTGAAAACTGTTTTTGAAGGATAGAATACTTAAAAATAGAGGGGTAAGTGGAATGTTTTGTGAAATGCAACGTCGTTTACCAAAGGGAAACCTGGTATCGTTCTTTGATAAGGCAATTCATTTTCTACAGTAATCTCATCAAATTGGACTACTGTAAAATCTTTGGAGGAGGGGGCTACACAGGAGATTACAGTCTTAGCTTAACTACTCATTAAACTAATGTTTAGATTGACATTAGGATGATTGCAAAGGGAATGAGGAAGAAGCTGGCAGTGTTTCCTATAAAGGGAAGTAGAAGCATATGGTCTGTTGGGTCAGAAAGGACTTCTGGGGGTCTCTAGTCCAACCCCATGCCAAAGCAAGGCCACCTTCAAAGCTAGATCATGTTGCTCAGGGCCATGTCAAGTTGACTTATGAATATCTCTATGGATGGAGATCCCCTCTTTGGGCACCTGCTGCAGCATTCAACCACCCTGGTTAGATAATAGGCTGATGACACATTATTAATGGAATTCCTGATGGATGATTCCTGGGCATGTTGTTGTTTTGGTCTTTTTTCAATATTCTTTTTGACAATGGTACATGTACGTAGTTTTTTGTTGCTGATTTTTCTTTATGACAGTCTTTGGAAGGTGTTCTTAGGGTGACAGCATGATGGTGTGTAACACAGAAAGAAGAGAATAACTGAGGGCCAATATGATAGAATGAAATTTAACAGTAATAAGTGCAAAAGTTTTCTTGCTAGGACTTCCTTACTAGGGATTTCTCTTATGAAATGGGAACTTTTCATTTGGAAACAAATAGAAAGGGAAAAAGAGCCAGGTGTATTAGTTGATACTGGAATAGAGTTCAAGCCTCTGATGCAGTGGGGACAGATAAAGGCAAATCTGATCTTAAGACCTACTGAGACAGGTATTTCCATCAGAGAAGAGTGTTGTGTTTTAGAAGGATCATAGGGCTGGTAAGCCTGTCATGTGAAAGGAGTCCAGGATGCTGTGGCCTTAGCAAAATGAAGGAGAAGAGGGAATATAATTACTGTTTATATGAGGGAGTGAACACCAGAGGAGGAGGAACACTGTTTAAATTAAAAAGACAAAAGTTGGCAGAAGAACAAAGTGGTACAAAGTGACCATGATGCAATTAAGAAGCAGCTTTCTAATTATCAGAACAATGAGGTACAGGATGAGTGTTCCAGTATGAGCAGTGGGGCAGAGAAACCTAACTACCTTTAAGATAAAGCTCGATTCACTTATGAAAAGAAATATGTGACCTGGTTGTCTGGGATAGTAGGGACTGATCTCAACACCCTGAGAGATTCATTCCTCTGTCCTGTGCCAGTGAGCCTATACAAATAAACGAATTATGTCAATTCTTCCACAAATAATTGTTCAAAACCATTATGTCATTCTGAGATAGCCAAAACTTTTTGTTCTTTCTCTGAGAATAGTCAGGCAAGGACACATATTTACAAAAAGTCTTAAGTGTCACGGTCTTGAATAGCAATTTTAATGCTACTGTTGACACATCGTTGAGCACCTGTTTTGGAAGTAATCACTACAAAAGAGGACTTCATATGTTTGCCTTGGAATGATGGCAGATCTGTTTATTAATTCAGAAAAAAAGCGAGGCTTTTTATAATACACAACAGAATTGAAAAAAAAAAAGTTGCAAAAGACTCTGGATTGGGCAAGTGAAATATTCCTGATGAGGCTTGTCAGGTTGCCCCTCTTGGACTGCTTAGCTCCAGGGAGCCTCTTCCTTCCTTCTGTTGCATTAACGGAGTCTGCGTGATGACAAGGACTTCATAGCCAAGTGCAACACCTGCTAATCAAAAGAGTGAATTTACTATTATAATTATTCTGTTAGGTTGGATTTAGGGTTTAGAAAGGTGAAAGGGTATCCTGAGCTAAAAAGGCTCCACAGCCATTTTCAATGCTCTGACAGCGATGGAAAAGACTGAAAGATTTTGTTTTTTCTTTATGTTTATGGAAAAAAAAAAAACCAACCCAGAACTATTTGCCTTTTTCTTTCTTATTTTTCTTCTTCACAGGGAATAACAATTCGCCCGCTGGTGGAGTTTTTGGATGTCAAAAGGTCAAATAAAAAGCAGCCTGCTGTCAGTGAAGAAATTTATAACAGGGTATGTTGTAGCTTTGGATGAAACCCTCATATAGATGAAATTCCTAGTGGCTTTCAGTAAGGCAATAATTCAGCATACAGTATTACAGAGAGGCACATGCCCTTTAGATTTCTTTTTGATACCTGTTATAAGCGCAGTAACTGTAAAGCTTATATTTAATCATTGGCAATGGCCAAAATTAGCATTATTATGTATCATCATTTTGGAATCTGCACATTCTTAATTGTTCACCTCTTGAGGTAAATTAACTTTCTGTTGTTTGTTCCATGCATGAGATACATGTTATTTTAGAACTTGGCTACATTGGGAAACCTTTGCCAATTTAATTACATTACGTTATATTTGAGTTAGTCTAATTAAACAAATGCAAACTCCTCCTAAACATACTCTTAAACTTACTTAACTCTCACATCATCACCTTCTTTATGGGTTTGTATTTGGTACGTGTATGTCTCCAATTATTGCAGTTTCTGAGCCATGCATATTCTTGACTGTATTTCTCCTTGTAGCAGACCTGTGGAATGCGGTTTGAAATTCCAAAAATGAGGAATAATAAGGGCCACATTCAGTCAATAAGTCAATATAGGCATCTAAAAATCTATCCTTGTAGAGCTTTTCATTTGGATGTATCTGCCAGGATATCCCCCTGAGTTTGACCCCTACCATGGTACTTGGATTAAGAGCAAAGGAGATGTCTTTGCGGGTCAAGTGAGATCGTAATTCCTCATAGGCTGACGAAGAGAGTGTTTCTCATTTTAAGTGATCAGAATACTTTGAGGTGAATCTCGACCACAGTTCCCTAAAATAGGAGCTCAGGACCTGGTGCTGGGTATCTCAGCTCTATCCTGTGCATCTCAAGGGGCTGGTGCTGCTGTGGGGGACTGCTGCCCACTCAAGCTCTCCCTCCACAACGTCATACCTGGCTCACTGTCAGGAAGTCCCTGGAGAAGTCATAATCCTGAGCGGTTACGGAACTTAAACATAAGTGAAAATATGGGATAAAAATTCAGATTTAGATAGGAGCTAATCAAGATTGACACCGAGGAAATGAGCAACTAACTTCTGTCCTTTTCGGGCTGTGAGCTGAGGAAGCCACAGAGGAATAAAACAATTCATCTCTGAGTTTGTTTAGACTGCATTTAGTTGAACAGAAGCATCGTCCTTAATTCTGACTAGGTATTTCTGTTTTGAAGTAAATGAGAAACTAAGAATGCCTAAGGGCAGGCCAGGTAATGTCTGTAAGTTTATGTAATGCACCAATGTTTCCCCTTTAGTTCTTTGACCACGTGAAGACTGGAATTGAAGATGTGTGTGGACACTGGGGTCACAACTTTTGGAGAGATAAGTAAGAATGGCATTTAAAAGTCTTTGTTATGCAGGAGAGGCTGAACTGGCACAGCAGCAATGAAGGCTGTTGGGCATCATATTTCGTTTTCAACATTTTACTCTTGAAAGCGGATGGTTGTTTTTAGAACGTGTGGGTTACAAAGGGAAAGCAGCAAAACAATGTCTTTTTCCTAAACCACATGCAAGTAGAACAAAATCTCCAGCAGAGAAGAAAGGCAGCCCTCTGACCCTTGCGGAAAGTATGGTACCTTCTGAGACTATCTGTCCTCTCCCTATTTCTGACTGTTTCAGAGCATTTCCTATATGTCTGCTGAGCCTTTCATCCCATCTGGCTTTCCTCCTGCAAGCTGTATGTCTCTGCAGTGTTAAGTGAGAGGTTAGTTCCCCGTTTGATGGGAAACATACAAAAGCTTTGGGACTTTTGCTAGGCAGATCAAGGGACTAGATGGCATCAGGTGCATGGGAGATCCTAATGGCAGGTGGTTCCACAGTTCTTGATGGTATTATTTAAGACAGTGTCAGTTAGGAAGATTACCTCTGGCCATACCTGAATAATTCATGTTTTCACTTCAGCTGCTGAATTACCATCATTGATTTGGATCTAACTTCTTTTTCTCAGAATCACACTTTTTACACCCAAATCCTTTAGACCTAAAGCATGAGCATTGCTCACCCACCTTCTAGTCACTGCTTCAACAAGAATTTAAGTGTTTTAGACAAAGAGGCATAGCAGCAGCAGGAAGGGCTGAGAAGAGCCCTTTCCAAATGACCTGAGGGCAACACAGTGAGAACACTCTCTTGACAGATGTGTGACATGGGTACAACTTTTCTTTACTCAGTCTGGCTCTCCTCCAGCCTGTATGAGATCTTTAGTTACCAGATTGCAGAGCAAAGGAGGGTCCCACCTCTTCATGACCTTCAGACTCAAATTCAAGAATTTCAGAATGGCTGTAGGGCAGAATATTTCCTGACAAACAAAACACCCCAGCTGTAATCAATATTTTTTCACTAAGCATCCAAGAGGATCGCAGTTGCTTTAGAAGAAAGGAGAACTTCCAGAGTTTTGCAAAAGGAGGGTAAAATGTCAAAGAAAAAGCAGGCAGTGCAAATGTAGGCCTTTTATTTGTTATTACAGTAAATATTTAATGTTCTCTTTGTCTCAGTGAAAATGGAGAATTAAAAATAATATTGTCTAATAACACAGAATACCTAAAAGTTCAAAGTTGCTGCTAGGGAGACATTAACATATTAACCAAAACACAGGTTAAGACCATCTATCTGAACCAAAGATGAACTTTTGTTACTCAGCAGTAGGTTGTTAATATGAACAGACACATTCCCAGGGAATAAACTCCCTCACAATTACATTAGCTGCAGTATACTGAATTTCCTTAACTATGCACAGTAAAAATTAACTGGTTGGGTTGATTTGCCTCACGTACAGGTTTAAAAAGTTTGACAATAAATACCTGCGAAGACTTCTAATCCGGGAGAACCAGCCCAAATCCAGCATTGTTTCTTTATACAAGAAGCTGGAAATCAAACATGCCATTGAAATGGCAGAGAGTGGAATGATAAGTAAGGTCCCATCATCAGTGTCTCTCAGGTAAGCAAGTGATGCCAGAGCGGCCAAGCATTTTGGCTGTGTCAGGTAGTTTATTTCACAGCCCAATCCATAGGCAGGATAATGACTTTGACACAGGACATTTTGTGGCCAAATGTCACCTGAACAGTATGCGAATACGAAGCAGGAGCGTTTTGCCTGCAGCTCACACACGAAGCACTCGGTAAGCTGTGCTCGTCCAAAACCTGTAGTTTTACAAGGGCAGCTGCTCACAGGAGCAGTGATTTGTCATGTAGAGCAGAGCTAGATTTGAACCAGTGCCTGCCCATCTGCTGCAGATAGCTACGGGGGAAGCCTGAGGGGCATTTTGAAATGTACTTTAATCAAATTTACAATTTAATGTGATTGATGGCAGATTTTGGAGACTGAGTTTTGAGCCTTACCACTGACTCAAATGAGATCAGGATTTCATTCCTACATGTTACGTTTTCACCTGTTCCTCAGTTGTTTTGAAATGTTGTTTCCAACTCTTAACAAAGGAAATAGTTCAAATGTAATTCCCAATCATAAAACATTTTTCCTCTTGCTCTCTTTCCTCTATTTTCCTTTCTTTTTTTTTTTTTTTTTTGGTCCTGCCACAGTGAATATCACGAAGGAAAAATAAAGCCACTTTCTCCCACTGAAATGGAAAACATGCGGGAAATGCTAACAAAGAACCTCTACCAAATACGGCATCGAGTAAGGATGAAGTGACATACTTAAATATCCCACTACTCTTTGAATATACTAATTACCTTTCTAACATATCTTTGGGCTAGTATATCTGCTGTACCATGGCATAATAATTAATGTTGGGTTTTTGTGCTTCCATTCCCTATGAATCTAAGTTCTATCCTATGTGCAGCAATGTATTCATAGTCCTCTATGTAAATAGCTTACTTGATCTTCTACTATCAATAATGCTTAATGTTACTGTCATATTACCTGCAATATACTTACATTATTTAAAAAACATCATAGGTGCAAATTCAACCCAACACTGTCCACTTATATCAGTATTTTTTTCATGATGTGGGATTAGATTTCCCATTTGCCTCCAGT
The DNA here is from genome assembly GCA_025331215.1 of Actenoides lindsayi. Taxonomy (NCBI): domain Eukaryota; kingdom Metazoa; phylum Chordata; class Aves; order Coraciiformes; family Alcedinidae; genus Actenoides; species Actenoides lindsayi. The sequence goes on along the minus strand of WTSP01027591.1, from coordinate 19,255 downwards.
TGTGAAATTGTTTGTATTAAAAGCAGAGGTGATGAGCTGGAAAAATTGTGAAATAAAAGCAAAAAGACATTTCACATTTACCCTCCTGTGGCTAAGTAGTATGAATGCCTGAGCCCTTGGAAAACATTCAAAAGTGGAGCAAGCTTCAGCTTGCTGGAGGTAAAAATGACTTCCCTGTAGGTGACTCATCTTATCGCTTTCAAATGTGCATCCTCTGTTGACATATTGACGGAGCTAGTACAGTGTAGGGGTAAACACTGTATTAAGCTAGCTCTTTCCAATTTCTATGTCATTATAAATATCAGCAGGTTAAAAGAAAAAAACCACCCAACAAACGAAACAGGTGCTTGGGAAGCAGATGACTGAAAAAAAATGCTGGCGTAATTACCGGCCTTGTTCTTGATCACCTGCAATAGGATTTCATTCGGCAGGATTTATGATGCTTATTAAAACATTAAAGCAAAAAAAGCCTGTTTTGCACTCTGCGTGTAGTTTGACACATTTGGCATTATGCTTTTCAGCTTGTGACTCCGGCTTTTGTATTTCAGACAATGTCATATAACCGCCATAGCCTGGCTGCAGATGCGAGCGAAAAGCAGGCCAAAGAAATTCTTATCCGTCGCCGGCACAGCCTGAGGGAGAGCCTGAGGAAAACGAACAGCCTGTCAAGAGAAAGACCGGTACTTGCATCTTGGTCATTTTTATAGAAAGCAGTTCTTTGTAGCTAAATGTCACGCAGAAGAAAAAAAAAAAAAACCAAAACAAACCCCAAAATCCTGAATTTGGAAGACAACTGCAAATATGTCGCACTTAGGCCTTGAGTTGTAATCGTGGGCCCCTGAAATTGTGTTGACTGTTTAGCAAAGCCTCGGTCTTGTAGAATGTGATATGGGAGCGGGGTCTGCCAGCATATTTTTGTCTCAGAGGAGCTGAACAGGCTCTGTGCACAGTGTGCTTCTAAGGGATGGTCAGTATTCTCTACCAGTATTGCAGTATTTTGCTGAAGCATGGACGATCGAGGTTGAAAATGACTTTGAGACAGAAACACTACTTACAGTATGCTCCAAAATATGGGAAGAGAACTTTTTATCAAGTAGTCAGAGCGAGCGCTTCATTTGAAAAATGTTGTGAGCTTTTTAGTATTCAAAAATTATAATTGGGACTTTTAGGTTTTGGCACAGAATATGAAACCCCCCTCCACCTACAAGAAATGCTGTGGCACGATAATATTTGGCCCTCTGAGGCAACCTTGGAATATCTTCACTGCAAACTTCAGACCATATTTGAATGGGGCACACTTTTTCAGCAGGGAAGCTGATCCTCCAAATCATCTTTCTCTTTTAGGTTTCAGGGAAATGAACCATCCTTTAAGTACATATTTTCATGTTACAGGAATACTTAGTGACTGTTGTCTTTATTGATACTGTTGTCCTTCAGCAGCTGAGGTTGCAATGATGTCTACAATAAGTGTTATATCTCATTTGTGATCATTGCCAGGGCTACTGTGGTGTTAATTGTGACAGTAAGTCTGTTCCTGAAGGATTTTTTTTCTCTCTCAACCACAGTTACATATGTTGTCTTTGTCATACAAATAAATTATTTACTAAGTGGAATAATGAAGAGACTCAGCAAGATTGAGACATTTTGGGGGCAGGGAGAGAAACAGAGTGTCTAGCAGCTTTTTTAAAATGCACAGGCCATAATTTAAAAAATAATTATCCTTGGATAAACCCAGCCCAGAGGGAAGCATAGTGATCCTGAGTAGCACAACAATACCCAAAGAGGAAATAACTCTCATGGAAAATAAATTTCCTTTCAAGTTCCCTCTCAGTGTGCACCCATGAATGGTACAAGCAGAGGAGAGCTGGTAGACCTTCGTGGTTTTAAAAAAGCCTTTGTAACAAATGTAAGAAAGGATGTCCTTGAGAAACTCTTGAATTTAAAAAAAAACAACAAAACCCTGTCCTGGAAAGTACCTTTCTTGTTCCAGGAAGTATGAGGTGTGCTCTGCTCCCAGGGCCTTTAGAGCTTAGTCTTGAGAAAACAAGAATTTTATGCACTGAGCTGGTAAATGATCACGCTGGTCCCTAACTTCCCCATCAACTTCACTGTGACTAGTCAACTGTATAAAGTCATTTATATGTATAAAGTGCTTGAAGGATCAGAATACAGATTAGTTCCTGTGCCCGAGCTTCACTCTCAGAGGTATTTTTGCACCTAACTAGTAAAAAGTTTCTAACTGGAGTTGCATGAAGTGACACCATGCTTGCAGCCTTTACCTTCCTTAGGAAAAACTGTACAGGTAAGGTTGAGGTTAGAGAAAATATATTTATTAACTTTGATCTCAGAGGGCTTCTCACTAGGCTTTCTTTTGACTAAGCTGTTTGAGATTACTCAGTCTTTACTTTACTTAGCACAGACCTCAACCAGCAATCAGTGTTGTGTAGTAAAAGTTCACGTATTAGCTAATCCCAAACTACTATCTAGCCCTTTAGCTACATAAATCTCTTTGAGCCTTGGTCAAATATCTTAACGTGCATTACACAGGTACTTCAGTCTGCAGTAACTTCACATTTCTTATATATCTTTGCTTGCAGGCTGCTGCAAATACAAAAAGATTCCTTTCGCTTCCTAAAAACACTAAACTCCCGGAGAAACTACGAGTGAGAAATAAAACATCTTCCAGAGGTAATGAAAATTCTTCTGCTGTCTCTTATGTGCTGCAGTCATTTTACGTTCGTAGAAGGAGAGTTTTTCTAGGGATGACATAGAGAAATCAGCTTATTAATTTTCAAGTAAATATTAAATGCTTTATGAGTACATGCTTTCATTCTAGAGTCAGTAGCTTCATAGCATATTACTAGGTGTTGGATATTTAGCAGGGGTCTTAGAGCATTAAAAGCTGTAAGTCCTAAAGCAGGTATTGGAGTGGAGAGAAATGCTCCACCAAGCAGAGTCTTGTGGGGCTTTCTCAGTTGAAATGCTATAATGGAGTAGTTCTCCCAGCGCATATCCTCACGTGAGTGGGCAGCAGCCTCAAACACTTCTTCACCAGAAACACTGATATGGCTCATTCTCCTTGTCCTTATTGCATAGTGTCCAGATCTCCCTGTTGGATTATGAGCCTATTTGGTTTCTTTTCTCACTGAGGTCAGGGTAGAGAACACTGCTCTGAAAACCAAACCAGAGAGGAAAATGAGGACCCAAGGTCTAGTTTATAGTTCTTAGGAAGAACTTCTCAAAATGCTGTGGTTTACAAACAATTTTTTTTGCTGCCTAAACTCACAAATGTTTTATATTGAAGTTCTGAGAAAAAAAAAGATCTGGAAGAAGACAACTATTTGATGTGAAAACTTTGCCCAATTCTAATTTTGATTATTACTAGTGGCATTACCATACTTACACCATGCTCAGGAGCATTTCCTTTCATGGCAAGCAACCATCAAGATCTCTTGCTGGGAAGATTAAATCCCTTCACAATCACTGTGAAATGTCCTGATCTCCACCCCAATTAGTTTCCCACTCTTCCAAATTAATTTAGCAATAGACCGTGGTTTTGTCTGTTAATAATTCCATCCTTGCTCTCCTGAATGTTGGATGCCTTTTATTCTGTAGTTATGTCTGCAGAGGTCACCTACTGTCACCTAGAATTAAAGAGGAAATGTGCCTCCAGATTATTCTATTGTCAAAAAATATATTACTTGACATATTTAGGGGGGGAAAAAGCCTGCAAACGCAGTCTGATTAAGACCTTCCTTGGTGTATAATTATCTGGGTGAATGGACAATTATATGGTGGTACATTTTGTTGACCCCTTCTTCACCTTTTTAAAAGAAATAACATGTAGGCTACTAATGGAAGTTGTTCTTATGACAGTCGCATACTACACAATTCTTTGCTTTGATACGTTTAAAACATTACGTATGACTTAAGCCTAAGAACAAATCTGAGGCAGTCATAAATGACTGTTAAAACACTTATCAAGTAACTGAAGCGTGTAAGTTCTGATGAAGATGTTAATCAATTTAAAGTAAGTCTGCTGGGAAAGACATAGGCACATGTACACACGCAGAAGGTTCCCAGCTTGGTTTACCTGATAGCAATCATTTAAGAGCATTCCCTGAATGATTATGACAGATTTCCCTTGACTGTTTTCTACCCTGCTGTGAGGGGCTGAAGGAGTCTGCAGCACTTGCAGCCTGTGAGATTTGCCCCGTGGATTTGCTTTGGTATCTTACATTCAGGCGTATCAAGGACAGGATGTTTCCTCCCATCTGTACATTGACCTTGGGAGATCCTTCGCTCAGTAGAGTATTGACGCTCCTTTTCCAAAGCCAAGTTTCTAGAGCCCCTGTATATGTCATGCTCTGGAAATGCCTCTCAGATTAGAGTTCATGGGATGTGAGGGTGAGATATCTCATTTCAATATCCTGCTTGGACGTAAGCAGGGACTAGACCCCAAGTAGCTCAGAGAGGGAGACAGGTTTTTCCACATCCAGAGCCAGAACTGGGGAAATGTCAGCTCAGAGGGGCACTTGGCAATTAAGGAGCAGCTGACTGAGGGCTTTCTAAAAATCCCGGTTTTGAGGGGAGGGATGTTTGTAAATCAAAACTATCCTTTGTCCTAGCAGAGCTAAGTATCTATTATTGGGTCTAATCGGAAAGCACTGAATTTAGGAAACAAGGGGAAACTTTATTCTATGGCTGCTAGTGCTCAGTGTGCTGTTATTCAAATATTCCTGAAGCAGTAACATTCTGCACCTGACATTCTAATTTTGTTTTCAATTAACAGTGGGTGACAGCAGTGACTCTGAGATGGATGCTGCTACCACGGTGCTCAACCTAAGACCCAGAGCAGGGAAAATCTTGAGAGACCAGAGACTGAGACAGCAGAGGCCACTGCCTGAGTTTAGGGTGGAGTGGAAGAATGAAGTTGACGGGAGCCAGGATGGACGAGGAGAGCAGCAGGAGCCAAGCACCTTGCCTCAGCCATCCATTGGGTTCAGGCAGCCACTGCTGACGAGACCAAGATTTGGCACTTTAAGCAGGGAAGATTTGACTGCAGACCATGGGTCAGCAAGACCTGTGCCACCACCACGGTTAGTTAGGCAGGCATCACAAGGGGAAAGGCAGAGAAATAAGCCTGAGAACCAGCCGTACTGAACACAGCAAAAAGAGAACTATTGGTAATAAACCATGGATGTATCAAATTAGGATTCTAAACTATCTGATCAGACTATGGGATCCATTAAAAAAACACAAACCAAGCCTCGATGTGGTTCTAACCACTTCCATTTGGGTAGAGTCAATGCCTTTAAGTGAAAGGAATACTGCAGCAATTGCAAAGCTGAAGATGTAAAAAACCCCCAACCAACCAACCAAAAAACCAAAGAAAAAAATCTTTTATAAATAACTTACGGCAATGCTTCAATTACATTTTTTCCACTATTAAGATAGGATGGAAATGTGCCTTATCACATCATCTCTTGTGGAACCAAGTTATGCAGGTTCAATACCCAGTTATCATTGTTGAAAGTCCAGTGATGAATGGGTTCTTAAAATATTTGTATCATTTCAGATTTTATTTATAATCAAATAATACTTGTTTTAACCAGAGCTTTAATATGAGTAACACTGAAAATTGCACAATGCACCTATCATATAGACTTTGTAAGAAGAATAAATATATTCCTGAAGCCCAGTTTGTTCGAAGAGCTGTGATGCAGAAAAAGAGGAAGCAGAGAAGGAACAAGCTGTAGGAGCAGAATTGCAAATACAGTTTATAGAAAGGAGTTGTAACAAAGACAAGACCTGAATAGCTTGAATTTTTACTTTCTAAATTTTTGGCAATATGTTACCTTTGGAAGGTATCACTAAAGGAAATCTGAATTACCTTAATTTTCACTAGCGTCAACAGGAGCTGAGGGCACCTAACAGGACATCAGAAGCCCTAAAAAGAGAAAACTTGAAGCAGATAAATCATGTTCTTATTCAAAATTGCTTTTTTTGCACCTTAGTTTCTCAGTTGCAGTGCAAACACAGCCGTAGAATAGTTGCAGAGCGCTGCATGTAGCTGAAGTGAGCAGTCTCCTGTTTAAGTCAGGGACCACTGAGACTCATTCACTCACACTTATGATCCTGATCCACTTGTTTCACTTTTTGTTTCCTCGTTTGTAAAAGGGGAAAGATAATCTTTTTTTTTTGTCTGAGCTATGCACTCCAAGGAACAAAAATGTTCTGTCTAATTTGTACAGAAAAGTAGCACAGAGGGACCCTGGAATCAGTAGAAGTCACTGGGCACCTTAGTAACACCCATAAGAAACATGGACTTTTTCACCCTATGTAAATCACTGCCATTTAAGTGCATATGAGAAGGGAGGGAGAATTAAAATACGTGATACCTAACTGTAGTTCTCAGGAATTTGCACTTTCTGTCCTACTTAGTCTTAAGTTTTGAGCTTGCTTTAGCACAATACACACATTTCGGCGCAATGCAGAAATCATTTTTATTCTACTTTGTTACAAGATTGATAACTTTCATTGAAGAATGTACACTGTGAAATCATAAACTTTTCTTTTTCATTAGCACATTTCTAAATCTGTGGGCAATAAGATTTTTTTTTTTTATTTAAGTTTGTTTTGAAAGAACTATTAAAAATCAGAATTTCCTTTTAAAATCACAGGGGAGATTTCTTTCAAAGGTTTGCGGGTAGGCTTGATAAATTAGTTTTCTAATTGGGGGTTTAAGATGTTCTTTCTTCTAACACTTTTTCTCAAATATTGATTTCATGTATGTATTTGAGATGTCAAACCTTCCTAAACTCTTCTGTTGGCACAGGTCTTTCGGTATTTTTCCTCTGCTCCAGCTGTGGAAGTTTCTACTGTGTGACAAATGCAAAGTCTAAGCTGCAGAGTTCTAAGCTGTTTCTCAACATGAGAAATCTCAGTTGAATGTTCATGGCTATTCTCAAAAAAAAAATATTTTTTTGTGGAAGGCAATACTTAGCTATCCTTAAATGATCATCTCCTGTTTGGAAATAAAACTGGGTTGAAACAGAGCCAGCAAGCTTTAAAAACAAATTTGAATTTGTCTTTCAACAGGAAAATAGGTTTTGTTGGTAAAATGGTCAGTGAATATTCTCTCACCGCATTATCAGAATCATGTTTGAATAAGACAGAGGGCTTGAGTTCAGATTTCAGTTTTGAAAGGACGTTCTCCTTGCAATCAGACTGCTTAGATGAGGTGGTTTACATTAGGCCCATCTGAAATCTGACCAAACAAATAAATGTGAAAGTTGCACATCAACATTTACCTTACTCCCTGTAGAGCTTTCTCATTTGTGTGCTGGTAATGACCAAGTAATTGGCTTGTATCTGGGGAAAGCTGTTTTGTTTTTTTCCAAATAGTTGTCATTTTTTTATGGCACAATTTTAAATAATGAATGCAGGTTTCAGGAACCTTACTGCTTTGCTGGTTGTCCACTCACGCAGTGCTTGCTCAGATCATTGGTACTGAAAGTCAATGTCCCATAGTACAAATGACAAGGTAGTTTTTATGAAATAGGGTCCTAAGCTCCTGGTGCTTCAGAACATGCTAGCACACTGTTACCTATCCAAAGCACTTTGAAATCCACAGAATACAAGCGTCAAGGAAGATCTCCAGCACTGTGAAGCAGAATCACAAATCTCCTGGGACTCTTGTCTCCTTGCAAGTGCTCTCTCCCTTCCTCACTCCTGCTCCTCCCACCCTTTTCAGTCTCTTTTCCACTACTGCTGGGTCAGACCCTCATCATCTCTGGGAACTGCTTTGCTGTGTTCTCCTTCTCAGCAGCAATGACAGCAGTAGGTGACACAGGCTGTGTCACAGGTAGTCCTCCTCATTCAGCTCTTGCTCTGGTTTGGGTCAGAGGTTTGCCTTTTCCTATCCTCTTTTTTTTTTTCTCCCTGCAAAGGAAAAACAAGTTCAGTCGCACTTTTTGATCTTTCTAAAAGGCCCACCCAGCTTTAGCTTGCAGAGGAGACTTTTCCTTCATGTTGTATCAAAGAGAGTTTGTCTGCTGGAGAATGAAATGCCAGATAAATCTGTCCTCGAGCACCATCTGATGGGGAAAGTCATGTATTGACTGGGGCCATGTTTTTCACTTTTCCAGGAAACCCCATCTTCAGCAGTGACTGGGAAGCTCACCAAATCAACATACAAATGTCTTGTTTCCAGATGGGCTCCCCAGGACACTCTGTAGTACTGGTATCATACTGCCTTGGTGAGGAAGCACAATACCCAGTTGTCTACTTTTAGGGACATTAGGAAAATCTGTGTGTTACACTCCGAATTAGAGGTTTCTGAGAATTTTTTTCCCCTTCAGCTGCTGAGATAAATTGAAAATATAAATTGAAAGTAAATAGGATAAGAAGGCAAGTGCTAGAGAGTAGGTAGAAATCCAGTGACCTGTTTTCAGCAGGTATTTGAAAGAGAAACTGAAAACAATTTGCCGTGAGGCAAAATTTTAAGGGTTGTCCTACTTAGTACTGAAGTATAATGAAAGCTGCACTGAAACTAAAGGTGTTCAACAAACAAAAGCGTAACAATTTAGAAACCTGAGAATATCCTTCTCCACTGAAGGCATACAAATCACATGGAGAAACAAAGTAAAAAATTTGGGCATACATATACTCTTATGAAGAGTATCTTGGAGTCTCTGAAAGCAAACACACTTGTACCACTTTTGTCAAGAGATGCCAAATCCACCCATTCCAGACACTGGCAACATTTTCTGACACCGCAACAAATGCTTCAGCTGGTCACTGTTTCCCAAATTGTGTAAGTACTGCCAACTTCCCCAGCTCCTGAAGAAAAGATGAGGGATTTTGAAATTGGCTGGAGGAATGCTTTTGGTACGACAAGAGCTCTGATCCTATTAAAAAAATCTGCCTGTGAATATGCTTAAAACGTGGAGTCGGCAATACACAGCCCCAGGAAGCCAGGAAACTTCATGGAGGGTGGATCAAGTCAAGCATGAGGAAGAACAACTGCTTTAGGACACAGCAGAGACAAGTCATGGACTACATAGGTGGTGTTTAAATCTGGGAGAGACAGAAGGACTAACAGTCCTTTTTTTTAATCCCTCATTTTAGCAGATCATGATATAACTTGGACTTTTCTAGGTAAAACTGCAGCTGTGCTTGACACCGTCAGTTATGTGAATTACCATGAGGAAGTCATCTTACAACTTTCAAGTCAAAAGAGTTTCATCTCCCTCTTGGCCTGTTTATTAGATGACCAGTTTAAATAGGGAGCTACTTAAAAAGATAAGAAAAAAACCCAAACATAGCTTAATTCTCCTCTGAACAGCTGAAGGAACCTTAGCATTTGGGAGTTAATCAAAGTTGGGGATGAAAATTGTCCCTCTTGGCCCCTGTGCCTGAGCCACTTGAGAATTTTACCCATCAGAAGAATTATTCTTGCAGGTGACAGACGGGTCTTCTAACGGGACAGTAGAGTGGGAGACTGGGTTAGCATCATTCCTCTCCCAATTTAGCAAACGCTGATGTAGCTCCCTCAGAGCACTGATGTGCCTTTTTATCCCGTGAGATTTGGCAGAATATGAGGGACTAAGATTGCAGAAGGAAAAGCAATAGTTACCCTGGCTGCTCTGGTGAGTCTCCTGGTTCATGATCTGAAACGTGCTCAGATTTAAATTTGTGACTTGTGAGTAACAACAGCACCCTAATTGCTACAAGTTTTGTTTCAAAAAAGTTACTTTTTTGCATTAAAAAGGAGAAGGCTTTTTAAATACACCAGTTTACTTCATCTGTTTTTCATATCTAATACCTCCAATGTATTACAAATTTGACAGAACGGAAGAGCAGTTCCTATCGTAGCACATCTCAAAAATAGCTCATTGATGCTAATTTAGAATTTAAAATAACTAGAAACTTGGTTTCATTTCTCCTTGTACATTCACACTGAAGTTTTTCAAGGCTTCCCTTTAAAACAAGTTCTACAAACTCTTTCATTTTTATAAGAAAGAAGCCTGAGGTCCACTCACGATCATTTGCTTCTCAAAGTTCAGGCTCTACTTGCAAGATTCATGATCAGCTCTTTGTGAATGAGTCTTCAGAATCCCAGCGTCAACAGCACAGTTGTGTCTTGCTTGGCAAATCCCAAAGCAGCAAGCTATAAAGCATCACTTCCTCAGTATTCCACAGCACCCATAACCAACTGGGGGTTGAGACCACCTGAACAGTTCCCATCAGCTAGCAAGTGATGGCATTAGAGAGTGCTGGAAGTAATGAGCAAGCCAGTCAGCAAGTCCTGTTTGGTTGTTGCATTATCAGCTCAGTCAGCAGCCCGTTCACAGAAAATGAGAATGGTACTGATCTCTGTGAGTCAATTCTGAGAAAACACAACAAGAAACTGAAGTCTGCAGAACTGGTGTGTTTATAAAGGATGTCTTTGAATGTTTGCGGCACGCAGCGACGTCGAACATTCGCTTCATCGGTTAAAAACAATAAAGTTGGTACATATCTCATGCTCTCAGCTGTTTTACAGAAATTAATGAGTACGTTGGATACACAGCCTCTTCAACATCAGCTGCTCATAAATGTCAGAAGTGTAGTCACTGTTAAAAAAGTGAAAATTTCAAATTGTAAAAAGCAAAAGAAAACCCCAAGCCTGCCCACAAGCTTAAGAAAACCAACCCAAAATTAAAGTAACAGCAAGCAAGAGAAAAATCTTAATTTGCAGTGATTTGCAGGTAGAAACTTTTTTCCTTTAGTCCATATTCAGAATTCTGTTGTTACAGTCCACAACTGATAGCAGAACTGGATTCAAGAAACTGCTGAGTAACTCAGTAAAGCCCATTAGACTGCAGCCAAAAATAGCTGCAACTGCTCCTCCCTCCACTTACAAGAGGAAGTCACATCTCCTCATCTCCAGGGATGTCACTTAACTCATCACCCTCTGAACCTGCACGGTTATGGCTTCTAAGAGACAACACAAGGGATCCAGACACGGTCTCCAGGCACTAGGGACAATAGTTTTAAGCACTCCATCTCAAAACAGGCAAGTTCTTGGGTTTATTTCTTCCTTTTCATTCACTGTCAAGTCACCTCTTGGTTTGAATCTTTGCCTCCTGTGCCTTTTATAGGAAAAGCAGGCAGAATCAAATGATCCTTTTAAGGAAAAGCTTGAAGAAAAAAACCAAACAAACACACCTGCACTTCATATTGACTTGAACACCTCTATTTTCTGCTGTTGTTTCAGCAGAGGAAGAGGAAAAAACAGCGACAAAATGAAAGTCCTGGAATGTAATTTCATTTTATTTCTATTCTTTAAAAAAAAAAATAATAAAAAATTTGTGCAACTTTTCTGTAACTGAGGCTTTACAAAGAAGAAATATTTCCGCAGCACTTCAGAAATGATTTTGACCTACAAGTAAAAAACTTGTCTTCTGTAACATCAGTTGCAACATGTCCCTGAGACCTCAGCCTTCCACAGATTTCTCAATTCAGCTATTTCATTAGCTTCTTATTTTCCTTATATGGAGAACTGTTCTTCAAAATAAAACAAAAAATATTTGCTGATTGTGGAAAGCACATTTTTCACTTACGTATGAACAAAACCAGTGAAGTTTTGAAGTTTTTATAAACCATAGTCAGCAGCTGTATATATTAGTAGAAACTGAATTTTATGGTGTTTACAGAATTCAGCTTTAAACAGTGCAGCTACTTAGAAGGGTAAATGTTATGTTACCTCTTATAACCAACAAGTATAGGAAAAAATATGAATTCTTTCATATATATTCATTTTTGGGGGTTTTCTTCCTACAGTTTTCCTTCACCCTTTGATATGACACATTCATTTTGTCAATATATAAAATTAAAACAATTCAGAGTGCTATACATATTCCCATGGTACTGCAACTGGAATCACTGAGGTTTCAACAAGAATTTAAATGACAGCAGGCACTGGAAAAGGTAAAGAAGAAAATAAAAAATGAAAAACACTGTCCATGACTCTCCTGAAGCAGCAACACTATTTGTACGGATATGTTCAAGGAGAAAACTAAATTGGTTTTAATTAAAAAAAACCCCAAGCCCACAATTATACACAGTTGACTTTTCAGTTTCATCAAGTAAAACTAGAAAAAGCATATGGAATGTTATCAGTGAAAAATACTCTTTTCATATGTTTCATATGAAATGCAAACACTGGTGACTGGCAAGTAATATTATTACTAAAGAGAAACCACCAGGTCAGGTTTCAGTAAAGCTTATATTCAGTCTCAGTTTCAGGCTGAACGACCTCATGTTATTTGGAAATTGTCCATTTTAGACCTTCTTATACATATAGTTAGCATATACCCAATTCTGTTACTTGGGAAAGACCAGGAATCAGCAGGGGCTGGGTTGGTACCCTAAGGTCTCTAATCATGCTGTGCAGCAAGTTTTGTAGACAAAAAATGCTTAACAAAATCACATAAACAAACACCTTGTTAATTAAGCTCCTGTGACAGTAGACAAATGGCAGCAGACCACAGCCAAAGAAATTAAGGTTAATGAGATTTAATACAAATTCTCCTTCTGGTTAAGTAATAAAAATTCAAGTCTGATTAAATAATAAGAATCAATTTCTGTCTTTTAACAATCTATCAATCTAAACACTGTTTCAAATGTGAGTTACAAACAGAATTTGTGTATTTCATGTTTTGGTTGGGTTTTTTTTCCCCCTCCCCTGCAAAAAGGTTAAATATCCACTAAAAAAATCCCAGCCACTATAATACAACATCTGTCCCTCCACAAGTGTTCCAGTGGTACCAGTTAGAATAACATTCATCTAGAGTTAACACCTCTGCAGCAGAAATATTTACATGTACTTTTCTCTGTGCAAAAGCAGGATGCCCTCTTAAAAGATCCTGTTACTACTGTCCAAGACTGGCAGATGTAAGCATCACCCCAGGTTGATTCACTTTGCCTCTCCTGAAAGGAACCTCTGTGCAATCCAAATTTGCAGCTACTGATTTTTTAACTTAACATTTCCACGGCTACAGTATTTTTGTTTGTTCACATTCATTACCAGAATAGCCACTAAAGCCAGTCCAACCCCTAGACTTGGAGGGCCACAAGGACTGAACTCCTGAGAAATTCCAGAAAGGAGTGGGGCAACTATACGCCCAACTGATGTCACAGACTGTCCAACACCTAGGAGCGTACCGCTGGCCTCATTCCCACCAAGGGTCAACTCGAGATCAATGATACAAGTACGACCTATAGTAGTTGAAAAGGCTAAGAATGTGGAAGACAAAATGACCATCCATATGCTCAGTGCTGACGCATACAGGAGAATCAACGTGCAGGTCAGAGCGCTGGAGTGCAGCAAGAGTCTGTAAGTGTTGTGCTGATAGAGTCGTGTTATCGGTCCCAGCAGACAGCCAGCCACGACTCCAAGGGCACTGCTATAGCTCATTAGGTATCCAGCAAATAAGGGTTTCACCCCAAACCTCTCCTCCATGGCCAGACTAAAATTACTATAGTACAGCAGTATAGCGACAGACATCAGCAACCGCACTAAAAATATATCCCACAGATCGGAGCACGCAATTCCTTTAATCCTCTTCAGCACTGCTGCCACTTGGATCCACGGAGACTGGAAAAGACTATCGCTTGCCACAGCTCCATTAGTTGCTGATTTCAAGTGCAGATCATGATTTGCTTTTGCTGAGAAACGGTCTGTTCTTTTGTTGCCTTGTTGCCGTTCCCTTCTGCCACTCTTTTCTTCGCTCCAGGGTAACATCCAGACAAGACCTATACAGAACAAGAAATTAGCTGATTTCCTTCAACTTTACATGGAAGACATTAGTCTGACTGCAACAGTTTACTTAGTATAAAGACCAAAATTCAAAAAAAGGACTTTAACAGTCATTTCACTTGAAAAAAAAGACAAAGATTAAGTCTAGTGTTATTGACAGTATCAGTTCAATTCTAAATGCAGTGAAAACAAGGAATATAACTATATATATATATGCAACGTATAAAGAAATATAAAGGCTAAAGCCAAAATTCTGATTTCTAATCTTCATCTTCAGGCATATTAAAAATGCCCATTTCTATGTCTGAATGTGAAAGTGATATATACAATGCAAAGGAGAAGGATCTTGAGGTAAACTGTTTCAAAATTCCCACCCTTCCCCACAGGTTCAAATTCAAAGGGTGGTATCGGTCTACGGAACACATATGCCATAGATGATAAACACACCATAAATTCCAGGTAAATCCCAGGTATTTTTTCCCATGAATTCCAGGTATTACAAATGTTCTAAGACCACAAAAGTGAGCAAGGGCAAAAGTGAGAACACAAAAGTGAGGAAGTGACCCAAGATGCAAATTATGACACACAACTTACCCGCATTCAATAGGAAGATAGAGGCACAGATGAAGGATGTTTGATAAAAGCCATCTTCCAATTCTGTAAGGTAGCCACCAACAACAGGTCCCAGGATGAAGCCCACACTAGAGGCTGCATTGAAACGTCCCATTACTAAGGGGCGGTCTCTCTCAGAAACCAAGTCAGAAAGCAGGGCTTTAGAGATGGAGAGCGTGTGTTTGAAAATACCTGCAGCATAAAATAAACAAAATAATAAACATGTACTGTTCAGTCTAAACGACTAGAAATCACCGAAGCTATCTGAAATATCAATGGTCAAAATCTGCATGAGTGATATTTTTAAGATTGCACTAACCAAAGCTTCTTCAGTGCTAAAGTCATGCAGGATGTTGGGCTGTTCAAGGGCCTGGAAATCAAAATTATTCAGACCTTTGCACTGAAGGAGTGCTCCTGCAGCCCTGCTGAAAGAAATCACTAAGTTTGCATGCTGAAGCCCATTAGGAATCAAATAGCTGCTAAAATAGGAACTTGTGGGTGGGTAATGGTGGAGCAGGAATCGCTTGTCTATTTATGAACAGCTCTGTAACAACTTTGCTGAGTATGAAGATTTTCAGGGTTATGGGAAGCTGGCGAGTGGCAAAAGAAGACAACACAAAGGTAAGGACACTGCAGGAATACCAATAATGTAAAGTTTTATGTTCCTTCCCTCCGATCAGAGCAATGCTGTCACAGCACAGTGCTGTTCACATTGAAAAATATTACGTCAATCACATATCAACTAAATAATTCATTGGCAAATCATCTTCAAATTAAGAAACAACAGTTCCTAAATTAAAACTGGGCCATAAAAGTGCCCTTTAGTAGATGTGTTCATAGGAATAGCAATGCTTATTATAGCAGAATATATGTGAGAATATATAGGTGTTCAGCTATTCTAAGAACTCTGACACAAACTTAGTTTCAGTGCTGCAAACACATGTGTTTGTACAACGTAAATATTCTGTTGAAGCAGTGACCTCAAACTTCAGACAAATTTTGTAGTATCACTTTGAGTTATATTTTCAGCACGAGAAAAGAAAATAATGCACATATCATTCTATTCTCCACTGCAAGTGCAGGCCAGGATTTCCAGCAGTGACCTCATACAATGTGCACTTGTTAGGACTAACTTAAAATAGCCCCTTTCAAGAAATTGCTGCACTCCTGTTCTCTTAAAATTCAGTCATTCAAGGTGGCATAAAAATTGCGACAGTTGTTGAGTGTACACTGCAAATTATTTTCAGGAAAAACTCAGAAGAATGTTTGATTTGTAGAGATCTTCCCATTATTAAGGTTCAGCTGGTGCTGCTGGGTGATGTTGCTATGTAGACATCCACATACCGTGATCTCTCTAGTAGTTACTGACAAGCTGAGACTACAAGGAATTTAAACTGCAAAATGCCAAGTGTTTACTCACCTACAGGGACTCTAGAAATGGCAAACAGGAGCACAGTGGTGGATATTCCAAGAAGGAAGTAACCCAGTGCGCTGAGAAGAATACAAGCGAGCAAGGAATATTGTCTTCCTACGATATCGCTCCAGCAGCCCTTTCACAAAGCAGGAAATTAAGGTTAGCTTTTTGTAACATTTAACTCTGTACAGTGAACAATCAGTACTTCCAAATTAAATGGAGGAAAGAGATCAAAGGACTGTCAATGAAATCTTAACAAGCACTTGTTATACAACATTCCTAAGTGCTCAAAATCTGCCCCGTTGGCAGTGCACCTGCTGAAACTATGATTCCATTTACTGTCATGCATAGAGCTTTTTTAAAAACAATTTCTCTCTTTTAAAAATAAATTCCTGCAATAAACACCATGAAATGTTAGTAGGAGGGGCCATTTGAAAATGTTATCACAATGAACCCCAAACAGTTGTTTGCATCAGTGGTCACTATGCACTAGACACTTGTTGAGCGTTCTAAAAAGCACAACCCTAGCTATGCAGATTTTGTCATCTCAGCACAGGCAAGTAGGAAGTAGTTATGAGAAGGGCAAGCAGTAAACCTGCATGTAGCATGTTTATAGATCACCTTGATTCCAAACAGGAGCTGTGTTTTTAAGGAGGCGGGCAATGGTCTTGCAGTTCAAAGAAAATGCCCCAGGATTACAGAAGCAAATCACCCCAGGTGGCCTGCGTAACAAACCCTGAAACAGTTTTCTCATGAGATGCTCCAAATTTGCTCTCTTAAAAGCTAAGAGGTACCAGGGTAACATTAAAGGTGCTCCTGGCACCTAGGGATCTAAGGTATTGATAGTGAAAGCAAACATTCAAGATGCTTAGTCTTTGCTTGCTCGCTTAGATTAGGGTGTAAAAAAAAAATCAAAGCTAACAGAACATAAATCCAAACAAAACTGAAAGATGTAATGCATGAACTTAGGCCATATGGAAATGACAAGGCACTGCTCATTAAGCAGGGCAAGCAAACTCTAGATAACAGGCTTATGAAGCACTGACTCGTGAGACTGCTTTTTGGACAGGCATTGGAAGGAAGTGTTTTACTAGCACCAATACTGAAGAGAAGCCTGTGAGACTACAATGTGCTCAGCAATGTATCCCTGCCCAAATCTGGATTCTAATTTTTGTGTAAAGACTGTATTCTGTGTAGTTCTGGCAATTCCCTATAAACAAAACAAACCTTTTGCATGCAAACTTAAAACTGGATCCTATATGAACACTATAAACATTTTCAAAATGTCAAGAAATACTATTATTATCCTCATCATTTCTCCCCCTAAAATCCACAGAAACACCAATGCACTTGGGAACGCAGTGTTAGAACTCACCACAAATGTGCTGGAAAACAGTTGCATTATCCCATAGAGAGATCCTAAAACAAACAAGTAAAATACAAATGTTAATTTTAATTTTTTATTTTTTTTTTTGATTAAAACTGAACAAAAGTTTAAATGAGGAAACACGAGGGAAATCATGGGAACAATTTACCAGAAGGCTAGGAAGAGGGAGCAGGGCAAACCAATGGTGGAGCTTAGCACATTAATCAAGGAAACAGTTTCAGGAATGACAAAAAAAAAGAAAACAAACGCTGAAAACTTGTAAAACTATGTAATGTGGAAGGATGTTGCTTTGTATGGTGTATTAAACAACACAGAATTTTCCATTTATAATTGATTTCTCAGAATCAGGAGAGGATTTCATTTATAAGAATATACCTCAAAACCCAGTTTCTTTTAAAGTTAAAAATCAAAGCAGACTGATAAAATGCAAACATATTCTTGATTAATTGCTGCTTAGAATACTATTCTGTCAACTCACAGAATTATTTAATGAAAATGTTAGATTTAATCCAAAATACAACAGATAATAGAAAACTGAATAACAGAGCCCAGTCAACCACAAGTAGCTACAAAGAATATCATACTTGCATCATTACAAGCCATAAACAGTACCATAATATATAAATAAGAATTCTAGAACCATAGAAATTATCTTACCACTAAATTTTTTAAGACAAAATTCCAAGCCTTCAGAATTTACTTGTAAGCACTCCTTAAAGATGGCAAACATTTTGCCAGAAGACACCTCCAAGGAATTTAATCACCTCTTGCTCCCAAAGTCGCTGAGCTATGAATTCTTGGATGCTGGCAAAGCATCTGTAGAATTACTACTGCAAGAATTCCTTTTTTCTTTCCAAGAATGCTCTTCCCCAAGCACCTGCTTTTGGCCACTGTCAGTATTCGAGGCAGGACAGGTCTTTGGGTCTAACATCCATGGCTGCCCTTATGCTTTTACTTGGAATTTGGCATTATTTTATGCTGCTAGGAAGGAAGAACTACCTCACAATGTCCAGTTTGCAGTAAGGCACGTTCCAGTTCACATTATCTTATTCTTTGGTCAATCAGTGAAGTACTGCAACTCACCTATTATTCCAGCAACCGTATGACTTGCTCCTAGAGATTTGATATGAAGGTTCATTAAAGGAACAACCATGCTCACACCAAATAAATCCTGAAAAGAAAGCAGGCAAAGTTTTCATGACTGATGACTTTGACAAAATGGTAGCAACCTGGTTTAATAACAGTCAATAGATTTTTTAAATGTTAAATTCTTTCCTTATCAATACAAGATTAAAAGAATTTTTTTCCTGGGCAGTGTGGTATGTTGTAACCTCTACAATGCATCCTGTATATACAAAATTGCCTCAGAGAGGAGTTGAAATTATGAAAACAATAATTCTCTTTCCCCCTCCAGATACAATCTTTAATAGGTATTAAACTTTAATACTTTAATAGGTATTACACTTTATCTGTTTAAGAAGAAAAGAACTTGGTACTCGTATTTGAAATTCAAAGTGGTCTGTAATTTCAATCACCTAAAAATACTTTTTTAATTGTGCAGAGAGAGTATATTTGGAAAAATTAAAGAGTATTTTAACCCTCAACCACAATGGGGAAGAAGCCACTGTAGATCTAAACCTACCTACAGACTGCCTTTTCGTATAACTAAGAAATGTATGCATATATATATGTAGTGAAAAGACAAAAACACAAAAGAAAAAAAAAAAAAGCAAAAAAAAAAAGCAAAGCCTAAGTGAAGAACTTTTTATAAGAGGGCAAAGGACACTGCCCATCCTGAACAGTACAAGGATCTCCTACTCATTCCTTCTGACTTCTTATTTTTTGTTAGCTAACTACAGCAACCCAGTAATTATTTCCCTGTATGGGCCTACAAGAACGCTGGGGAGGGACTTTTTAGGCTGTGGGGCAGTGACAGGACCAGAGGGAATGGATTAAACCTAGAGATAGGTCGATTCAGGTTAGACAGTAGGAAGAATTTCTTCCCCATGAGGGTGGTGAGACCCTGGAACAGGTT
>WTSP01027587.1:5044-56272 GCA_025331215.1 Actenoides lindsayi | reverse complement strand
GAGAGATGGAGGCTGGTGCGTTGCCTCACCGGGATGTTTAAATGACTAATGAAGTCATAGGGGAAACTCTGGTTTGACCCAGAGGATTTTCTGTGTCTTAAAAAAGAAGTTTTAGTAGCCTGGCGAGGAGGAGGCCAGTGGTGCTCCCTCCTGAGGGCCGAGCAGGCCAAGGCCTCCGCCACCAGCCAGCCCTCACCTCCCACGCAGCTGTTGTTGAGGGACAAAAGCCCTTGTCAAAACAAAAAGTTAAAGAAAATGTGGAGAATGGCAACTGTTGACAGCTACGGGGGCTCATTGAAAGACAAAAGCTTCAATTACCTGGATTTTTCTAAAGGCCTGTTAACACTCCTGGTCTATAAGCGAAACTGTAAACAGCCATTGTGCGGGGTTCATAAAGGCCCCTAAAAGGATTATTCACTGGGTTGTGCCAATTGCCTCTCAATTCCACCAAGAATGTTTGCAAAGCTGACCTCTAATTGTGCCGCTTTTTGGAAACAATTTCTTGCAGTGACAGATTCCGGTCAGAAAAAGCCTCCCGTGAGGTAAAGTTAAGCAGAAACAACACACAATTCAAGCAGAATCAGCTCAGTGCGCCCTAAAAAGGCCTCTCTCCTCCCTCATTCTCCCAGCTTCTGTCCCACAGAGGAGGATGCAAATTCTGCAGATGCGGACCCTCCACTAGCGAAGACCCAGTACCAAAAAGACTCTGTCAAACTGGCCATGGCTTTACCCACAACCTTGTGGCTGCTGCCAATGGACGGTGCTCCACAGGCAGGTTCAGCCTCTGGTTGAAGTAGGTGAGTTTAAGAACCATGAAAAGCATCTTTTCACTCTTTTCTTAAATGTTTTACCTTCCAGATCACCCAGCATTTCTTTACATGATAAAAACACTACATGGTTTAACACAAAATCAGATACTCTATTTCATGTCAGGAATGAGAGCTCCAAGAAAAGAAAACAGAAACAACTCAAGTCTCGCAAGACTGCAACAACATTAGAAACACTTGGGTGTTAAGTCATCAGTTAGGTGCAGAGAAACACTGTTACCTGAAACAGGGCCACATCCTCCAAGCTTTTGAGAATTGCACAGAAGTCACCTCAGTTTATTCACATAAATGCAGTATCTCCTAATTCCACCCAAACCCAGAGGTTTATGATCTAGGTTGTGCCTACACAGCCTCAAGGCTATATGACCCCACTGAGCCAGACACTATACAGCACAGAAGTTATAGGTTCTTGCACAAACAGCTGACAGAAAGGCTTGGTTTTTTTTCATTGAACACAAACACACATACCTACAGATATTATTTAAATTATCATTAAGCAGAAGATGACAGACATCTAAGCTAGCTGTGTGAAAAAACAGATCCCAGCCCAGAGGGACATGTAATCTTATCAGTCTACCTGCAAATAAAACTGTCTGGGGAAGTAAAAGGCCAAGAGGAGGCAAAAAAAATTAGTCTATAATATTACAATGCAAGCTGGCAGAGTAGAACAGAGATGTAAAAAGTTGCATAGACTATACAAACAGTGTAGATATCTACTGAGCTTGCACACCCACTCACACAGTCCCAGAGGATGGCCATGTTACTGCTATCTTGTTATTTCCTACCATATTTAGTTACTGAGTTTTCTTTTAATAGCGAGGCTTGGGGAAACATTAGGCTTAACTCCCAGTTCGTTAATGTTAAAGGAAGAAGTAAAATTAAGCCGATTTTTAAGAGCCCTCCCCCTCTCCCTGTCCTCTGAGCTAACTTCCCGGGAACAGCTCGCAGCGGCACGTATGGATGCGCGCTTGTGTGTGCAGGGGGAGGGTGTTGTTTCCTATTAAGTCTGGCATCGGATTCATGTCTGCAGGGGCTTGCTTAAGATGATAGGAAGAGAGAGTTTTATCATGAGCCAGACTGACAGAAAAGCCTGCTAATGGGACTTGAGGCATACACAGGAAAGAAAGTGCCAAAACATTAAGCTACCGCCAAGTGTCAGAGGGCCACTGATTTATTGCAGCAATTTTGCCACTGTGTCCTTTATAAGGTCCCACAAGTCCTTCCTCCTGGCAAGAAGCTGTGAGCTGCTGCAGCTCGGGGAGAAGTTTAGATCCAGAGCGCAGAAAGTGTCCAAGCGAAAGGCGGGGGCCGGGGGGAGGACGGAAATCGAATGTTGACTTGAACTTGCCCCAGGCAGCAGAGTCCTCTTAGCTCCACTGCCTCCCTGACAGTTTGATGAAATGAGTCAGGGCCTCCCCATGGCTAGACCAGCTCAGGCTTCCAAGTGCCGGGGTAGAGCTGTAAGAAACAGATTGAGCCTCAGGGCAGCAATTTTTTTTTAATTTTTTTTTTTTTTCCCCCCTTTCTCTCCTCAGCATTTGGCTGGGGGAAGGGGGAGGTTATGAGCACTACAGATGTATAGGCTGAGCCTTTGTCTGCGGAGGGGGAGGGCGAGGGAGAAAGAGAAGAACAGCAAGAGAGTATTAGCTATGGCAGCCAAGAATAGCCCTGAGCACTATAACTAATTTTGAGGGGCAGTGATGCATTGTACGGGCTATGTGCTGTTTGGTCTGAGGGGGCCCCTGTTGTGAAGCAGCAATCAAGAGGACATTTTGTTAAGTGACCAACAGCTGTCATCTGCAAGCCCAGAGTAGGGAAGGAGGGAGCAAGGGGGAGGGAAAAAAAGAAAAAAAGAAAAAAAAAAGAAAAGAAAAAAAAAGAGCATTTGTCCCTTGGAGGCAGAGCACATTAATCCACCAATCTGCCAAAGCTTTAACTCTAAAAGTGCTAAGAGGCGAACTCCTCTCCATCAGCCACCCGGAGAGATAGGTACCTCTAGCCCTGCTCCAGCCTGCCAGACGCGGGGAGCTTCCCTACCTCTGTGGGTCGAGGAACTGACGCTAAAAATACTGCTTAAGTCTCTTTTCATTCCATAAAATTGAGTTGATCTGCTGCAGCTTAGGGTCAATCCCTCAAGGACTGTTTTTCCCCCCCCTTCCCTTTTCCTTAGCACTCATAAATTAATCAGGAAGACCCTGACTAAGTCATTTCATGCTGTACAACATAAAAGAAAGTCCCCTGATGATCCATGCAAGGATCTATTAAAAGCGGGAGGGAGGAAGGGTTAGGGAAGAGAGAGAAAAGGGAGAGGGGGAAGGAAAAAATCTCAACCTTTTTGATATTTTAGGATAAAAGCTGGAGGACTTTGTTACAAATTCTAGCCAACATCAAAACACCTTAAATAATTCAAAGAACATGTTAAAGGGAAGAAACTGAATGTTGCTCTGATGTTCAGTTGATGCAACGCAGAATATTACCCAAAACAGCACAGCCTGTTAAGGGAGACAGCAGCCTTGAGCATTTCAGTTCTTTAGAAAAATGTCAGAACCTGTAAAAATCATAATTTCCAGCAACTTTTTTTTTTTTTTCTCTTCTTCTTCATCCTATAAACTCAGCGAGACTGAAATGTAGGTTTCTGACAAGCTGTTAACAAGACAACTTTAGAAATCTGTCTGGAGCTCTCAGGGAGATGGGCTGCCATTTCACTGCTTCGAAGAAGTTCATGACATGACAAGCAAAAATCAGGGAACAGAGACCTAAAAACCACGGTGTAATTTTCATTTGCTTCTGTCGTGAAAGAATTCAAGCAGAAATATTAGAAGGCTGCACAGCTAAAAAAGCCAGCAACTGGAAAATCATTGGTGTGGTTTGACAAGCACATATTTTATGTTGAAAATGGTTTCTTTATTATTACACCTATATACAGGAAAGCACTTTTGGAAAAAAGAAGGGATAATCACAAATTATTCCTTGAGATCTACAAAGTAAGATCTACAACTGACTACTTTCAAGCCGAGTCAAAAAATGATCTAGTTCATGAGAAAGAGTGACCAACCCGTCTTGAAAAAGCTGTAAGAGCCACCAGATTTCTCTTGGTTTCCCACATCTCTGCCTTCCTGCTCTGCAGGAAAGGTTGAAACATCTTCCCATAACGCAGTCTTTTACTGGAGCCTGCGCAGATGAGTGTTGCTACATAAGCATTTAAAGACACATTCATTAAAAATAGAAAAGTCAGCATCCAATGCGATCTACATCGCAATGTTTGTACCACATTCGAGAAAGGCTTTCTGCCTGGTTTTCCATTTTATACCTCCTACTTTAGACCTTAATACACTAGTATAATGCTTTTCTGTAATTTCTGGATGATTTAACAGTGTCTTTTCCAGAATCAATCTATTCTACTTTATGGTTAGAAAAATGTAGATTGACCAATTGATCCATCGATCTATCCACCTATCTCCATATAATGTATCTGGTTCAATATATAATTTCTCTCTCACTATTTGAACTCATTCTGTCTATTTAATGGTAACTTGATATAACTGCCTTGAAGTCAATTTACTGATCGTGATTGACTCACCATATCCAAAGTTGCAGAATCTTGGTACCCTTGGGACAGTTGCTTTGGGAAACCCCAAGACAGCGTCTGCGTACATACAATCTTATGCTTCATTTCAGCCCATATTTGCCAAGGACGAGAGGGACCAGACAATGCAGGAGGTTATTTTCACTTGCAATACCCACGACTATACCATGGGGTAAGGTGAATTACGGGCCAAATTTAGCGACGCATTTGCAAGGACCAGACAAATAATGAACTGAAGCTTTTTCCCCTCTTTCCTATTTCACTCCATTTCCAGAGGCTCCGGTGGTGTGATCCTGCAGCCATGCTTGGGTAATTGAAAGGACAGTGCACACAAAGTTGAATGGCTAACACCACATTTCACCCATTTACAAAACAGAGGAGACTCTGACAAGAAAAGAGATGCAGTTTGCTTCTCTTCTGAAGTGCTCACAGATTCTTTTCATTCTGCCTTGTTTGGGCATTGTGTCACCTGTCACTCATTTTCTTTTCATTAGACAGACACTCTTGGAGACATTACTGCTTCAGTTCTCTATATAGGCTTCACTAAGGAACCTTCTTACTCTACAGCTTTAAGCTATGATTAAGAGTCATCTTGCCTTGCTGTCTCCCCTTTACCACAAGACTCTTGGCTTGGACTTACCTGGACAGCCCCCCCCCCCGACCTGAGCTGCTTTGGTCCCTCATGCTCTCCAGGAAGGAGCAGAAACCAAGAGAGGATTTGGAGTGACTCACTGCACAGAGTAACTCTAATTTTGTTTAATGCGAAGATGCCTAGACAGGGTATGTCCAACAGAAGAAAAGTGGCTTAAAGCCATTATTTAAAACAGTGAGAGGCCGCTGCAGTTTGGAGGGGGGGTTATAAGCTTTCTTTAAAAATAAGGAGGAGTATAGGACTTAATATGGATATAGCCAAAAGCCACTTTAGCCATAATGATCTGTCTAGTAATTCCCCACTTAGCTATAAACATCAGTTTTCTTCTGCTATTTGGATTGCAGATCTAGTCCATTACTATGCCATGCCCACGTCATTATAGAGTCACCAAAAAGTACTCAGCCACTACAAAATAACAGGATTTGTTAAAGTACCCCTGCACTAATGGAAAGCATTTAGTTACTCTCAGCTCTCTGACTCCGCAGTATGTGACTCTGGAAGTTTCATTTACATATTTATTTAGTGGAGCACATGCATGGCTGTCTTCCCTCGGTGCAGAACCATTATTAGCTGCAGGAAGCTGTTGGAGGGGATTTCAGCATGGAACTCAGGAGGAAAGGCATCTCTTAATACCTTAGTACCCTGCTTAATAACAGTCACGTTCCAGAATAAGGGTGACTGATTTCTGGCTATGAAACTTGCTGCTGTTTGTTACAGTGGATTCACATGAATATTTATTTTATTTTATTTATATATATATACACACACACACACTTTTTCTCACTCTGCCAACTTCCTTTTTCCTTAGTTCTCCCTGTAAGTCTAAGTGGTGCAGCAACGAAAGAAGACACAAGCCTATGCATGAAGACATCCACCTGATAACTCTTCTCTTCCAACCCCCTCTGTCAGCCCCCAAAATCTCAACGATTGATGCAAATGTAATGATTTACAAGATGGAGCCTCCTACCTTACTGTTCTGCTTTCAGACTGCAAGGGTAGTTTGACCAGCACTGATACCAAAGTTCCAGACAAGGGCTGTCAGTACATGTTGAAAGACAGGAATGTGACTCCCCTCAGCTAAGCTATCCTGAAACTTTTGGAAGAGGCTTGAGGACATTTATCCTTTCTGTGGTAACTACAGATTTTTTTTTTGATTTTTTTTTTTTTTTTAGATATATATTTCTCTACCAGGACTGATGTAGAAATGCCCAGTTGAGTAGACAGATGTCATTTATGAATAGAAGCTTCAACATGGCAAAGTCTTTCCTCAGTAGTGACACTAATCCAGACTGGAGTGATAAGAGAATAAATGAAAGAGGAAACATCTCAATAGGAAGGGAAATAAGATAGAAAGAATATAAGACTGAAGAGCAAGAATGGAAAAAACAACTTACTGCAGCACTGTGGACCAATAATGAGATGGCATTACAAACACTGTCTGCAAATGAACTCTATCAGCTTTAATCAGTAACCATTATTAAGAGCACAGTGATAAACTGCTAATAACCAGATGGAACAAACTACTACTTATCTGTCACAGGGTAAGAGTACATTGAATTATAGAAACTTTTCATTTTTCAATACATTATTATGAACAAAGTTAATGTGAAATCTGTTTGAAAAACTGGAAAATAGCTTGACCACGATGTTTTAACTCCTCTCAGTTTGTGTGCACTGGCACTGTGCAGCAGACAGGTTTCCCTGCTCTGATGGGAGGTGTGGCACAGCTAGTAGTTCTTTCGTCACTCGGGAGTTTTGCTGTATCAGCTGTGATACACCAACCAACTCATGTTTGGTTTGCAGCCACAGGTAGCAATAAATTGCATAAACAGCAACTTACAATAATGCTCTTATTAGGATATGTCACTACTGCACATTTAATAACAACAGGGGTTTTCACAGACTGCAGAGTAATTAGGTGTCTTTAAATAATGCTTCAAAGCCTTTTCATGGAGTTGGAGTGTGGGAAGGTTCTCCTCAGCATTTATGCAAAGTACTTGCACAGATAACTGAAAGCTCAAGAGCTTCTGGCCAGCTTTTAGCAGCATAGGTCAATAACAGGGTCTCATGCTAATCAACGTACATAAAAAAATATATATTCTTTTAAATTCACACCTAACACCTTTGTTGACGAAGCAGAAATAGCATTCAAAACAATCCACTTTGTTAGCTCGGCTGACTAATGAAAAATTGCCACAATTACAAAAACAAATCTTTGTTTTCAATTTTCAGTAAGCAGAGATTTAAAAGAACAAGCTGCTCTTGAAAGCGTGGTAGGGTTTTGTTTTTTTCCCAAAAAAGGAAAGAAAGAAATCCTTCCTAGCAAGTGCAATTATGATACTTTCATGTCAAATGAATTATATTACTGAAAATAAATCTTTCTAAGATGCACAAGAGGGTTATCTGGCTCCAGTCAGACTTATGCATTACTGGTTTTATATGTTGTACTCTACTTGATTAATATAGGTAATCAAATTATATTGCCTTCCACTGTGCTCTCAAATTCAAGGCTATAATGTTTTCAATGACAAAGTTCATAGAGTTGTATAAAAATGTACCTCATGCTGTACCAGCCCTTTATTGCTGTAGTAAAACACCATTTTCAATTTAGTAATAAGTGATATAAAACAGAGTGTCTTGATTGGCAGGGTCGTATTCATTATGCAGTGCCCTACGACACAGCACAGTTCAGAGTGGAAATTTAAGGACAGAATCTACTACAATCTCAGATGCTGATACTTCAGAGAATAAAATGATTCCTTTTTCATGAGTTGTCCAAAGGAAGAAAAAGGAATTGGACACAAAGACACACACACACACAGATGGAAGGGAGAAAGGGGCATGAAGAGACTCATCATAGCAGGCTACTACTCCATGCAACCTTTCCTGCACTGGAGCCAATCCTATACTACTGGTTATCACCTGGAACAGGAAGTGAAAAAAAAGAAAATGACAGAAGAAGAGGAAGCACAACAGTCTGGATGGCAGCAAATACCAGAGAGCTCTTTCT
This sequence comes from Actenoides lindsayi, assembly GCA_025331215.1. Taxonomy (NCBI): domain Eukaryota; kingdom Metazoa; phylum Chordata; class Aves; order Coraciiformes; family Alcedinidae; genus Actenoides; species Actenoides lindsayi. The sequence goes on along the minus strand of WTSP01027587.1, from coordinate 48,197 downwards.
GGCTCTGCCACTGGCCTGACTTACGACCAGAAGAAAAATTTCAGGTGTTTGTGATTTGGAGCGTTCAACTTGATGTGCCTTAATGAAGTTGTGTTATCAAGTGCTCTTCAGTTTATGAACATCAGGATTCTCTAAAGAGCTATAAATTAGACTGTCAAAACTGGTAAAATCTTAAGTTTGCAGCTACTTTGAATATGTAAATACTAACCCTTCCCTTCCTCCTCCCTGCTTCTATAAATCGGGTATAATATTTACCACGTCCATAAACCACCAAACCAACCGATCTCTGAGTTCTAGAGGCCAAGTATTCTGGTGAGCCTTGTCATCACTAGGAACACTATCTAGAGGAGCAAGAATTATGAAGACATTTTCTGTTGAACTAAATGGCAGAGATATTGTTAGCTGGTATCTTTTCTAAGCATGTATGTTGAGCAAATGATATGATCAGGAAAGACAACTCTCGGACTCAGGAATTAGTAATGTTATCTTAGTTTTGTTTCCTTGGCAACTTGACCTTTCATAATTTGCCCAAAGGCAAAATATGGGCAGCATATCCCTTTCAAATCATACCTCAATAATCTTGTGATTAAAAGCATCACCAGAATGTGGCCTTGCCGTAAGATGGAGAATTAACGACTCTCTACTAAATGATCCACTGATGTTGAATCTAATTTAAGTAGCCTTGCAAGAATATTTAACACTTAATGATAGGCTCTGTATTAGAGTAGGTTTAATCTAGGATGCAGCCACAGATGTCATAAGAAGGAATTAATCAGCATTGCTTCCACTAAAACAGAAATGCAAAATTGCTGAACAGAATGTATTAGAAACAGATTAAAGAACTGGGACTTAAACATAAAAGAAATAGAGCTGATACCACCCTCAGAGAGCTAATTTGAAATACAGGAAAACTTAATTCGCCTTTAACTGAAGAATTGGGGTGTTTGAAGTTACTAAAGAGAAGCTTGCGTTATCTAGAAGGAAAGAAAGGCAGATAGTCCTTTCCCTCATCAATTAAAAATGAAAGCCCAACCCAAATATTAATGCCTGCCTCAAAATCCCACCAAAATGAAGTTATTGATGCTCTAGGGACTATTGCTACATCCTACATGAAGCTCTACAGTCTATGAAGTACTGTGGAAGTTTCACTGATTTGGAAAACTGCTCAGTTTAGATAAGTTACCTTTCAGAAAAGCCAATCTTGGAAATAGGGAAATACAGCCTATGGTTATTGAAATGCTTGCATTTCAGGGAAAATATGAAATAGGATATTTGTAAATTGACTCTAAACTCCCTATAGAGAGAGAACTTGCCCATCCAAAGGTTTGTGTATAGATCTACATTACAATTTCTCATTGTTGCTTTAGAAAATTTATGATCTCCCCTACTATTTAAGGACTTCACGCTGTCCGTGGGGTGTACGCTGCCCAGTCTCCTTCATTAACACAGACAGGTTAGAGTACAAAGCCAGAAGGGACCACAGACCATCAACTCAGAGCATCGATATAGCACAGGGCATTAAATTTCAACTATTAACTCCATTCTTGATTTGAAGAAACTGAGAGTAAATCCCCTAATCCTGTGAACCTTTAGAAGCACACATCATGGGTTAAGTATTGCATTCTTAAAATCCGAGTTGCAGTTAATGTTCCTGGTAATGATGAGGACAATCTAAGTTTAGCACAATTATACTTCTGCTGAAAACATCTAGGAGAGTGCTGAATATTCCAATGGCCTGATTCAACTAGTGAACTCCTGACTTACTATCATCACTGCTATTAAAAAGGTTTTTGACCGGGTTGAGTAGCCCTCCCTTGAAAAATTACAAAACAATCTACCTTTGGTCCCAATTTTCATTGATAGCCTAATAGAACATACAAATAATCTCAGTTCTTGTTCCCAAATTAATGAAAAACTTATGTAAAGCTTTGATCTTGATGGAAGAATCCATCAAGACTTCCCATTTGTCTCCCTAATTACTTGCTTTGATGCTCACGGCTTGCAATCACTGAATAAGTTAATGTCCTGAGGTTGCCATGGCTACCATTAGTAAAGCAGAATGAGACATTGCTCTGCACATAAGCCACCTTTGCTAGATGTTTGCTTCTTTACCCTGGCTGTTCCTCCACCAGTGATGGTATAAAGGTACTCCTGAACTGCAGCAGAAGTTAATAAAAGAGTTCCTATTAATTTTATTACAAATGTTATGGTAACATTCACTTTTTCTCTCTCTCACACTGGATGTTTTGAAAGCAGTGAAGTGGTTAGAAGACAAGAGTAAGAGGACTGAGTTTACTTCCTAACCTGAACAACCCATTTGCTGTGTGATTATGTGCCTCCATTTTCTTGACTCTTGAATGACAGCAGTGAGGCACCTTTCATCAAACATTCCTGTTTTGAGAACACACTGCTAAGAACTGATGAAGAAAATGTGTAGTAATATTCACTTTTCATAAAAATTTGCTTGAAGTGAGTCCCCTCTACTTCTACAACTTTCTGGTTAGTTAAAAACCTTTCATTAGAGCTCTGTACTTCTCCATTTTTCATAAAGGACACTGAACAAGTAATGATGCATAATATACTTCAACACTACTAGTAAATTGCTCATTGAAAATAAGAAATGAGGAATCACTTTCTTGTTTGCTTATCTGATGACCTCTAAGGACAATGGTGTGGATGATAAATGCACAGTGTGGTGTATTTCCCCATTTACTCTATTGATCTGATTTAATGCAATGTCAAGAAACGCAGGACTAAGCCATTAAACACCAACAACAGTTTTGCTGGTAAGTGTAAGTGTATTTGTAACTTTAGTCCACACACAAGTTTTTGTACTTTCTTTGATTATTTTAAGAAAGTTTTTCATTCTAAAAAAGATGACAAACAAATGAAATATCTGAGTGGGAACCATCACACTAACATATTTCAAAGAACTAACCAAGGCTGACTGAAAAATTCCTACAGCAACAACACAACACTGCTTATTTTGGTTATTAGGAAGATATATCACTTTAATATTCTGTTCCTGCCAAAGTTTTATGCATTCTTTTAAGTGTATGAACTCTAAATCTTTTTTGTTCTGAATACAGTATGTTCCTCTGGGAGATATAGTACATGGTAAGTATGGAAAGTTAACATGTAATTAGCATGGTAATGTCTACGCAAATTACACCATGCTAGAGTTAACAGAGGTTCAGATCAGAAATAATCCTCTGAGCACAGCCAGCCTGAATTACAAGTTTCTATAACACTCAGCAACCTGAAAACCTACAGGATCCTGAAGTACCTACCAAACACCCTGGTACCTCAGATGCTCTGCTTCTCATTACTGACCTGTGGTGTTTAATGCCGCTCCACCAGGATCTGTCTGAAGGTTGGAAATCACTTGGGCACAGCTTTTGTGATGAGCTGTAGATGGTGGGAAATGTTGGAACTCACATTCCATAGGACCAGGTTCTAAATCTTTACCCGCAGTGTAAGAACAGGACATTTTATTAGATGCTCTCTTGCTAATTTTCCTCACAATTAAATTTGCTTATTTTCCTCAAGGATTGACTATTAAAGATGAACCTACTGTGGTTTTATTTTTAGCAGATCCTGTAGTTAAGTCATGCCTGACAAGACATGAATCAGAACCACTGCATTAGGAACAGGGTTGCATTTGTAACAGACAGCCCTAGCACAGTGCTAATGCACTCAGTAAATGACCCACTACTGCTATCCTAACGACTTCTTACTATTTTATTTAGAAACAAATAGCAAGGAGAGAGAGGGAGATTCCAAATTAATTAAATGGGCTTAGTGAAGAAGAAGAAGAATCAATTTTAGCATGAACACTATATTACTTTTTAAAGTGAAACCAATACTATGTGCTATTTAGCAACTCCGGAACCCACATCCTGACAGAAAACAGCCAAGTGAAGCAACAATCAGAATAAGCAGAAATTGGACTAAACAGATTAGGGCAATCATCATTGGACAATCTATAGAAACGAGAACAGTAATTTTTCAAATGACTAATGATAGTACCAAATGGTAAAGACAATGAAGAAAAGGAATAGGAGCTATTTTTAGACAACTGCCTTTCTTCCAAAGAACACAAAGCTGAAGAGCTTGGATTCATTTCTCAAATACTATGGCTCATAATATGACAGGTTGTAATGCACTGTACATGAGAGAGAATACATAAGCCAACATAAAATTCAGCAAGATTAATATATGATTAGTTCACGTTTGCACAACGCTTTGAAGATCTGAACTGTTAATTAGACTTTCTGGATTAGGCTGGCAGATGCCCCAGTGCAATCTAGATCAGTAAATCAAAAACTGTGCAAAAGTTTAAACTAACTGCCCAAAGATTGAAGAACCCATGAGACACCAAGAATTGCTTTAAATTTCAAGTGAATAAGCAAATGTATAGAAGAGAGAGAGAGAAGGAGAATTCAATGCCCCAGTGAAGATATTTAAGATAGATAGATGAAAATATTGAAGATAGAAAGATATAGCTGGTAATTTGAAAAACACTGGTTCACCTCCTTCTACCATCACAGAAATACTCTCATAGACTCATGAGATATAGAGAGATCTCAGCTCAGGAACTCATAAATATTTGTTGAACCAAAACTTTTAAATCTAATGACCTTAGTGGAACATAAACAAGTATCTTCCCAAGAGTCATTCTGCAGTAATGAGAATGAAAAAAAATGCTTAGTTTGACATGCGCAAGGAAAAAAACCAAGACGTAGCTTCAGACTGGAGAGGAGAAAAAGAGAGAAAAAGAGGAAATTCCTTGCTAGCTTTCATCAGAAATTTTGAAACTGGACTTCTGGATGGGAGGAAAGAATGAATCCTGCAGTAGATGAACCTTATGTGGCTCACAGCATCCTTTTAAAAAATATATTAGAGAGCAGAATATGTAAAATCATTTACAGCAAAAAGGCCTTCCCAATACATCACTCGCATGGGACCAATACAGAGCTTGGGATCAAAACAGAATGCCATCCAACAGAGAGATGTTGACTCTGCTACTGATCTGGCCTTTTCCTGCTTAATTAAAGCTACTGAACACTTGAGCTGGAAAACCGTAATCCCCATTAAAGTGTCATTTTAGCGGTAGGTGATCAGACCTTTCAAGCTACTCTAAGTAATTATGCTAGCAGGAACCATGTGCAGTATTAATGTGACCACAGGAAAACTGTTAATGCACAATTTGGTAACCAGCTAAGGATTACCAAGCAAACTAGTACTTTCAGCTCCAGCCATCTCTGAGTCGAGACAAAAGTTCCATTAGGCAGCCATGCCCCCTGGCACGCAGAGAAGGCGCGTGGCTCTAACTCTGTGTAAGTACAAAGTAAGGTTGGATCACCGTATCTGTGGGGGCAGAGACTGCATTTAATGGTTATTTACCCTTTGGTTTGGAATAAGATAAAGACGAAACGGACCAAAACAGTAGGCACAAAACAACAAAATACTCAGTGCTTGATTATTCACTTTTAATCTCCATTAGGATGCAGAAATAGATGTGGAAGCCTAGAGAACAAAAACTGGTTTTGTACTTCAGTTTTATGGAATAAAAAACGTGACCAAGGAAAGTCCCAGTAATGCAAAAAATGTGCAGACATAAAGCCACTACACGTGCAGGGCAGTTGCACTTCAAGCTTAGCAAATTCTTTGCGAGTTGACTTCAGAAACAGAATTTGGGGGGCAGGGGAAGAGCGATCCGCAGGAGATGCCCGGTGGTTCGGAGGCATACTGTCGTGATGCAGAAACCACATTAAACCACTTATCCTCCAGTGCCTGAATTACTGGAAAGAACTGAGACAGAAGAAAGCCAAAACAAAGCAAACCTCCTAATTAGTGTTAAAATGAAACGAAGGCACTTCCTTATTAAGCAGGATGCACATTTTTTTCTGTAGTGTGCTCTTGTAGAGGTCTAGGACTATCACTCACATAATATATGAAAAGCTGTAATCCCTAGGTATATACAGATCTTTTCCAAGGGTTTTTAAAGCTAGCGTCTGTAGCAATACATATTTTGCAGCAAATATTTAGAAAGAAATATTTCATAAAGTACTTCAGCACTTCTTTGAGTGTTTAATTTATCTGACATAAAAGAAGAAGAGTGTATAGCATTTTCCTGTAAGTGGATGTAAAATACGCATCGCATGGATCCCTATAATTAAAAAAACAGCAAATCATTGTCATTAATGCACAAGCAAGATCATAAATGAATACATTATTAAGTCCTACTGAATTAATGTTTAACTGCAATAGAGTTGAAATTGAATGAGGCAATTAATCAGAGTAAGAACCGAAGGAAAAAAAAAAAAAAAAAAGCCACATCTGTCTCACTTTGAATGCATTGAGCAAAACGACCTTCAGAATGGTACTGCCAATCAAACCACGCCGCCCACTGATGTGACAGTCTTGGTGCCACCACAGAGAGAAAGTTTAGTCAGTGTAACAGATACAAGCTTTCCATCTGAGTCACCTCATGGGTACATCTCACCCTGAGGGAATAAAACATTATGTCTCAAGGGTCTTATTTCATAAAATCATGAACGTTCAGATGGTGAAGATCATGCTGGTTATAAATGTGAACTACATCTGCTCAAAGTCACTAGAAAATGAAACTGGGGGAGTTGACATACATTAATGGTAATTTTTAAAGGCTTAATGCTCTTCATCTAGGGGAGGCTAAAAAAATTATGTTCAGAAGCTTTTGTTCCCTGGATTGCGCTTTGATCAACTAAAATACATTAGGTTAAATTTTTCCTCATCAGTCTTAAACTCCATAGTGGAATTTTCTTTAACGGGTTAATTAAACTCCCTCAGGTTCTTAACTGTTGAAAAGTCTTAGTTCAATTTATTTAAAGAGTTTAAGGAGGAATAAAATGATAATACTAATGATGATAATGACCCTTATCCTAGCTAAAGCTTTTTGCACTTCCCATGTAGAACAATATCTATTGTTCACAAATGCTACGTTTGACAGATAGGTAGGTATATGTACTTTTCTTCAGTGTAACATATTATGAATATTAAACAATATTTTAAAAGAAAAATCCATTGGTATTTTTGTATCAAGTTCTTAAGCAATAATTATCTTTGAATAAAGATTTTTTTTTTCTCTTAATGCAAATGAACTGCAAATTTTCCAAGCCATAATTGTTTTCCTACATTGAATTGATAGAGCAACTGGCATGTAGGTAATCAGCATACTCATTTCCCTTTCAGCAGCAATAACGACTAGATTCAGGTTTTTCCATTTAAAACAACAAAAAAAGGGAGGGATAAAGATTGCTCAGATATTAATTGATAAAGCAGCTAATAATTAGGAGTCAGGAAAGTTTGCCAGGGAGCTGAATGCTGGTTAACCTGTTCCTACACTTCTGCTATCATATCAGCGAGTGTGTTGGAGTCACTGTGCTGCTTTACAATGCGCAATAATTTGACATTTGTGCACAACACATCAAGTTTTGCACCAAAAAAAGCCAAGTCAAGCAATACAGTTACCTTTCCATTAACACTTGCAATCACACAGTTGCCCACAGTGCATAAAATGGGTCCTGCCAATGCACTTGGAGATCAGCACGAGCACATCTCTACAGTGTGCACAGCCCTAGTTCCTTGGAGGAGAGATGGTGTCTCAGGCTCCAACTCACCTGAGTCACTGCAATTTTTATGGTGCTTTTGAAAAGCAACTCCCAGCGCTGAAGAAGTTTAAAAACTTGTGGGGAAACTGAGGTCTAGTGTGTGGGGGAATGAAGTTAGAGTGCATGACGAGGATGATGCTGGGCCAGTGGGGAGGAGGAGGGCAGGGTCGGTTCTTGGTCTCTGCCAGCTTTAAGACTTCTTGTTAAGAGCTGTATCATGCACATTTCCTCACTCCCTAAGCCAATCAAGTCCCATTAGTGAGCGGGGAAACCGTGCTTGGCTTTTGGGTAATGGTCTAGAACTGCTGTTCTGTGCTGATCCACACATCCCTCTCTTCAGCAAGAGCCATAGTAATTATATCATGAGAGAGAATTCACAGAAGCTTATTCACCTGTTCCTTGGTTTCAGATTGTGATCTCTGTCTGGCTCGATATGAAGAGACAGCGGGCTTGTCGGGAGTGGACAACAGTTGAACAGAGGTTTTGATCTTCATAATCCTCTACCAAATTCTGTAATAGTGACTCAAAACCACTGTCACAGGCTATGAAGAATGTTAACAAGATGAAAAGTTCATTTTAGCTACTGTAGGAAGACTGAGGAATGCAGATCTCACACGCCTCTTTTCTGGTCATATTTGGTAATGAGCACAGATCAGAGAAGGATCAGGAAAGTGCAGCCCTGGCAAGCATCTGTTCTTCTTTCCTGAGCAAAGCAACACCTGCAACACACCAAGGCTCGCATCGGGTAAAGGCGATTCCCTTTAAGGACAGGGAATACTCTTGCATATTTTAAGGGCCTGTAGATAACCTTCAGATAATTCCCCAAGATACATTTTCAGGCTGGCACTAATTTATTGGGAAAGCAGCGTGAGACCCAGGCATGTCTGGATATGTGCCCTATATATGTATCAATCTAGTCTACTACAAGATTTGTTCTGCCTGTAACACCAAATACGAAGATTTTAACAGAGCTGTGACATGGGCTATCAGCCTGACACAAACTCAGGATGGAAACAGACAGCAGGATGGGGTCATTCCTGCCCAGGATTGTTTCGGCCTTAGCTGCCAACTGTAAGAAATCATTGCTTTTATTAAACCGATCGTGACAAAATAGTTTATCAGCACCCAAATGCAAAGGAGAACACTAATAGTGCCAACTCTCTGCAGCCTTAGTAACCCATCCTGTTCCATGGGAAGGTGCAGGATTCCTGCCGTGACCACAGCCAGTGGGCTACAGTTTGGTGACTTCCACCAGACCTATGTTGGGATCTGTAACAGAAAGGCTGAGAGAGGAAGAAGGACGAGAAAGGAGACAGAGTGAGTGGGGGCAATTCACCAACACACACAAACCCGAAAGATAAAATCAACACAGCGATTAAGCTTCAACAGAACAAGACAGTTCTTATTGTTTTGTTTTGGGGTGGTTTTTTTCCAGTGTGAATGTTAATTACTGTGCCTTACAGCAGAGATAACGAGAGGGTTTTACTGCCTAGCATTTTTCAAACAAAGACATGAAAAATTCATGAGCAGGGAAGACCTTGGTGTTGAGCTTCAGTTTTCTTGTCAAATATTTCAGCTATGGAGGTCCTTGCGAAGGTTACACAGCAACATTCAAGTCTAAAGGATGCCTGTCAGTTGGATCTAAAAGCAGCAGGAATTTTACAGGTTACATGTGACCTTGTCAACGTATTTTCCCTGGCCAACAGTGTCTTCCAGCATCGTTCCCCCAGTTTACAACAAAAACTGAACACTAAAATGCCTGTTCTCCTAAGGACAGAGCACTCACAACACCAATCTGACCATAACATAGGAACAAAGACGGCTCATCTGATGCCAAGAAATGCTGATGTTCGCACATCACTCCCAAACTGGTCCAAATGTACCTCTGTGCTGACAATCAGACACTGGGCCCTAAGGAAACTTTGCCATCACAGCAATTTTATCAGGACTCTGTGCAGTCCAAAAATGTCACGCTTCAACTGGGAAGAAAGAACCCACTGTGTTTGGCATGGCTTCTAAGAAGATCTAAAATCTCTTTTCAAGTAACTGGCTTTAGACTTGAGGATGTTTTGCAAGTTAACCGTACCTTTATTAAAACACAGCTAAGATTTTTTTTTAAAGGTTGCAAAAAAGAATTGCTGTTTGCTGCCATGTAGGTCAGGCACAGATCAAGTGTGGGGAGAATAAGGTCGTTTAGTGGACTAACAAGAAACAAGTACAACACAAAAGCTTTTGGGATCATGTGAAATACCTTCCCTCACCTCATCAAATTCACCATAGCAGAAGCAGGAATTTGATGAGGTCTTCGAAGTCTGAACTGCTCAATGTTTTCTTTCCTTGTTAGTTTAATAAAGAGAAATCCCTCAGGTGAGTCACTAAGAATCATTCTTCAAATCAAAAACTTCCCTAATCCAAGTCCCCATGCTTTTAAAAATTATTCTGCATTAGAATTCTCAGTATATCACCTCTTCTAGAATACAGAATATTAGACACAGACAAGATAATAGTCATAGGCATAGTCTGTGTGCTCTGTCTGACAGATCTTCACCCAAACAAGACTGCTCAGTAGCACAGAACATGCTGCAAGATCAGAAGCCCGAGTTGTGAATTTGAGGCAACTTTTGAACTAACCTCCCTTCCCAGAAAGGCTTTCTGGCCTGTAGGAAGATTTAATATATGCTTAAGTCTCTGAAGCTAGGCAAGAACCTTCAGCTAAAAATACTAACAAACAAGGAAAAACCTCTCATAATCATGTCACTGTTTAAGACCTCAGTGGAGCCAAAAGTTCACAGTGGTACGCTGATTCTATCTTGAAGTACTGTTTTGAAATTAAACTCTTATTTAGAACCAAGATTTCCTAGTCTGAGTGGTTTGCAGGTGTTTCCTAAACCTGTGTTTGGCTCATGTAGCTTAGTTTCACATGTAACACCACACTGCTGCTTGTGACTCAAGAAACTGGGAGGTATTTCTCCTGCTAGTGTTGGTACCACTACAAACCTGAAAGGGCTTTGGCAGGCACAGAGGTACTTACCAGGGGTTTCTGATGAGGACACTGGAATTTGAAGGCAACATTTGATTACATTTCCCCGTACTTAGTCTTCAAGAGTAAAGATGCAGCCCATCAGTTAAAGCAGGAGACTCTGAACACTCACATCTTTCAGGTGAGCAATGCAGACAAATCTGTAACTATGTCTCTTTTCCCCAGAGTGTTTGCCACCAAATTCAGGAAGTTCCACATTCCCGACAACGACAGGCAGCAAAACCTCCGGTCAAAACACTTTCTCCTTCACATCTGCTGAGATTTGACTCAACTGTTACCACAACTTCCCCGTCTAGAACAGCAACAGGATTCAACTTTACTCTACAAGCAAAAAGTTATTAAGAATATTAAGTCTTTGTTTTACAATCAAGTGACAGGAAAGAATGCTAGCAGCTTTTTTTCTCTCCCTTTATAAGCTGTTGCTGATGAATGCCATCCTGGCCCTCGAGAGGTATCTGCTGATGTTTAGAGGAAACACGGTAAACAAGAGACAAAAAGTCAAAGGAGAAGTAAATAAGCACGCTGGTTTTATCCACCCTGTAGCTCAGACTGGTGCTAAAGGAAGATGTAGCACATTTAACCTCAATGTGTTTGTCTGTTCTGCGTGCTTGTGACCGCCACACGCTCTCAGCTGACCCTGCTCAGCTCTCGCAGCACAGCAGCCTTCCTACACCACTGTCTCAGCCAGCTCCTTGCAACTCTTCTGGGTGCAACAAGGCACAATATTGCTCTGCCCAGCTGTTCTTCTCCATGCTTCGCTCCCTGGCTGCACCTCTGCGAGCAAACAATCTTCTTGTACTTGGGACCCGTATTTCTGCTGCAGGAAATACCTTTCAGAGAGTTGCCTTTCTGACACAATTGTGAGGATGGATTCTCAGCTGCACTCTGAATCAGCTGGGAGTAGTGAGTGGGGACAGCCAGCTGATGTAAAATGGCTAGTTTTACATTCCTAAGGCTGACCCTGTGCTGCCCATATCTTTTAGACAGACTACACTGGCAAACCTCATTCACATCTGGCTGTTCCAGTGCTTGGTGAGCCTGTCAAGAGAACTCAGCACTGGGTGTGCAGCATTTTCTAAGTAGTATTTTGGGTGCCAGTCTGAGCTTGATTCCAGCAAGACCCAAGCAGAACAGTACTTTGTGATTCCTAAAAAACCACTCTGCCTGATAAAAATCCAGAAGAATTCAAAAGTCATTTGCTACTTCTGTACCCTTAGCTTGCACCTCTTCATCATGCAACACTGTGGTGACCCCAATATGAAAAAGAAAAAACATAAAGATACCTCTCTAATAATTTCTGAGTCTGCATTTGAGAACAAGAGAGCAGAGTTCAAGAGTCACTCTTACAGCACCGCTGACTTTCCTCCCGCTAGTACAGACTCCCACTGGGGTTACTGAGACCCTGACCAGCTTCCTTCTGAAATGAGTGTCTGGGCTCCACCGCTCGCTTTCGGTGTCAGCTAGCGTGAGTCATTCACAAACCAGTTGTTTCAAAGTTTTCACTCCTGCCAAGTGCCTTCTTTTTTTTTGTTTGTTTTAAATCAAACAAAGCTGTCTCTTCCCCTGCCCGCTCTTCCCTTGCAATCCTTTTTGCTCCTGCCGTGGTAGGAAGCACTGTCTTTCATTTCAGATCACTGCAGAGTTGCAAGTGAAATCTGTTAGACCACAGAGCAGCTAATGCAACAAAGGAGAAGTTTCGACTAAAGAAAAGTGCCCTGTAGATTTTAAAATCAGTATCTCAGATTGACAAATTTGTAGCTTGGTTTGTGCCCCGGAGCTCCTCACCGAGAACGTTATGTGGTAAATCGGGGTGGGCTTTGTCCATGGCTCCTGGCCCAAGACATTTATCACGCTGGAGATGCAGACACAGCAAACTGCACCACTTGGCTCAAGTTTTATGAAAGCTTCTATATGTGAGTCACCAGTACTACCAGCATGACCAATTTGGTTTCCACTTTACCAGAAATCCTGTAACTAAACCTCCAAGGGAGAAGATAGGCCTCATGACTTTGAATAACTTACGTATTCAGACAGTGGGTCTCTGTTTTTCCCAGATACTCATGGAATTGGAGAGTTTGGGCTGAAAGTGCTGGATATGGCCTTGAAAAAAGTAAAATGTCCCAGTATCAAAAAATAAACAGGAAACTTAAAGCTGGTATATTATTTACCACTTAAAAGGTACCTCAAATATAAGGGGAAAATTTACATGGTACTAAACTGCAAAGACTCCCTCCCCCCTTATACCCTGAGACCTCTCTCTTTGCTTCTATATTTTCTAATTATGACCCAGTGTATTCATATTTCACGTTTGGGTCCAATCGACAAGATAAAGTCCAAATGAAGAGCAAGAAGTCAGGAAGGAAAAGTCCTTCACCAAAGAAGAGAAGAGCTAAAGCATGTCCGTTCCCAGAATTCACTCATTTGGGAGCTTTGTTTCCGTTTATTATTTGCTAATATGTTTAAACTGTGCTAATACCTAATCCTGACATCTTAAAGACCTAGGTTCAAAAAACGATCCCTCTCCACTTGTAACGCAAGTAAGGTTTGTAATCCCAGGTTCAGCTCTGGGGAAGCGCCTCGACACCCCCGAGACACGAGGCAACCAACCCGGTGCCGCCGAAGCCGCGGCGGCTGCAGCTTGACCTTAAATAGCAGGGGCGGTTTCGGGTCTGCACCGAGGCGCAGAGCGGAGTTATGACTGGGTGGCTCGCACCGCACCTGCACGCACCATGCTCGGCTGCCGTTCGCTCTCTCGCTTTCATGAGAACCAAAATTCAGCCTTCTACACATCCACCACAAAGAGGAAACTCTGTTTAGATACAGCTGAATCGATGGTGGCCAACAGTTCAGCGGAGGGGAGTACAATCCAGGGAAAGGCACCAGAACCCCACCTAACCCGCTGCGGGAAGGTCCCGTGGCAGATCCCCACCAGTTCCAGCCGGAGATCATGGCAGCCTCCACCCGATGCTTATTTAACCAAGAAAATGATGCAGCTGCAGGGTCAGTTTTATCATGGCTTAAGCTCTTTTCCTGCTGAGCTTAATAAAAGATGGAGAGTACTCAAGTGATTTAGGCATGTCTTACAGTGGGTTAGTGACTCATCTGGGTTTAGAAAAAAATTCAGGGTTTTTCCTTGCTCACAGGCCTGTGTTTCAAACACAGTGTTTTCTTTTGACTATTCCTGTTTTCATTTCATCTGGTTTCCATTGAGTAAAATTAGAAGCATAAAGTTTAAACTGTATTGTGGACTAGTGAAACATTCAGACACACAGAGGAGTTTATATTGAATGCAGACCGTTTGCTGAGACTCATTATCAGCTAAGCATCGCCTAACGAAAGCTGCCAGATTAACTGTCCTCAGCCATACAACAGCAGAACATTTTCCTTGTCTCCAGCTGGCTATCCAGGTTTGGGGTTTTTTGTTGCTGGGTGTAGTTTATAGCACAGAGATTACCAGACACAGGTGGGCTGCCTTGGTTGTACTGAATGCAATCCCAAAGGCATTTTTGAACACGTAAGTCTTATACTTGTTATTTCACTGGCATCAGAAACATTGCAAAGCACAGGTAACACAAAAAGGAAGCTGTACCTTGGTGATAAGAGAAAAGAAAAAAGACTGAAGAACAAAGTATGGTTGTTTTCAATGTACTGCAAAAGAAAGCAACTTTAGAGCGTTCAGAGCCACGGTTCCTTTAGAATCCATCTGCAAGATGACCTTCATAGTAAGATAAATGGTTTCAGCTCAGCCCACATTCAGACACTAGATGCTAAACCCTAGATGCAGGTCATTCACTGTACTAAGAACACAGGAAAAGACAGGAAGAAAGACTTAGACTGGAGCCACTATCCAGTATTACCGCCTTACTCATGTTAAACATTACTTTGTAAGCCATGAATACAAACTTTCAAGCAAACTCATTGCGGGTTTACCTGAAGATAAAGCAAGCTGTTAAAAGTCTGTACTTGCATGCATTCTACTTAATTACTACAGGCTCCCATTAATGAAAAAATGGCTGCAAATTGGATTCATTAAGCCCTGTAGTGTGCAGACAACTCTTCTTGTTGAGAGAACTTAGTGCTGCTGCAGGTAACCATGTATCCATTTGGGAAAACAAAATTAATCTGAAGAAGCACTCAAACAGGAGTGCTCAGATGCTTGTCTCAGCCATGGCAGTGCTCTGCAGCCCGCAGCCTGGCACTGCCCAGAGAAAAACCCTCTGTCAATGCACCTGGGGTGGTTCAATCACTCCTCCTGCAGTGGTCCAAGCATCAACTCAAGGATGTTTCCATAGTCTGATGGGTAGCCTGCCTACCTGCAGTGAAGGGAGGGTCTCAATTGCTTCCTAATGCAAAGATGTTGGGAGTTAATAAACATCTTCATAACTGGTGTGCTGCATATCAGGTACAGTGTAAAAATAAGCAGCAGGTAAAAGCCTAAGGAGTTACACCTTGTCTAGAGATAGTCAGGTTAACTAAGACCAGATAAAGCACTGGGGTTGACCACTACCTGTGCTGCCCGAGACAGGACTTTGCCATTAGGGCTTTTGTTTGGTAACTTTCACAAGCACTTGATTCTAAAAAGACTATTTTCTGGACCTCAAAGTGAAAATGTACTCATCTGTGCTCCTCTGCAGGCATTCCAGTGAAGGTCTCAGACCACCATAAGGAAGTATCATTCCCAGCAGAGGACACCAGGCTACAGTTGCCTCCTCTGACTCTTGTAACATTCTCCTCCTCACACGGGTGTGCAGCTGTTCTCACCCTGAGGTACTTACTGCTTCCAGCAGATAACAGTGACAAGCAGAGACCTGACGAAGACCATGCTCCTACCAGAGCAGACATGGCACTATCAGCTGAAGCATCCAAGCGAGGTGCGGTCTGGAGGCTGCAGGCAGAGGGACGTTGCCCATTGTCAGCGGATGACCAAAAGCATCGGCGCCCGGTGCCGCTGCAAAGCAGCAACCTACAGCGCGGGCAGAGCCGGGCAGGAACAAAGAGCTCTCCAAAGCTTGAGGTGCCTCACCCCGGGTTCTCTACCCCTTCAGAAGTGTCTGTAACCACCTAACGATGCCAGGTGACAGAGCTCCAGGAGCTCACTGAACACATGCAATTTTCAAACTTTCTGGCATATTTCAAAACAAACAAACAAATCGATTAAGCTTCTTTTCATATCTATCAGATAAATGCAATCTGCCTCGATCTGGTGAAAAGGAGAGAAATTTTCCTGGGAAAAGCTCTTTTAGTGATGCCTGAACTATGAACTTCAAAATGAAAGGCTTTTTTGTTCATTTTTGCCTTCTGTTATAATTGGCATCACAAACCTGCAACTGCCAGTAATGGAAGCAGCTCTTTTACTAAAACCTTGTATCATTTCTGACGTTGGAAGTATGGGAATTCACTCTAATAGTGATCTATATTCCCATGCTGCTTTCAGATTGGTTTAGCAAACAGAATGTATGAATGCTGAACTGTTACAGGAGATAGATCTACGACTCCTGCTCTTCCGAGAAAAACAAAATAAAAGTTATGCAGTTGTACAGGCAAAATACTGTCTTTTCTGTAGAAAGAAAACCTCTCATGAAGAATCCTTTTTTTTTTTTTTTTTTTTTTTTAAAGGGTCTGGTTTAAGTTCCATTCAAAAATCAGGCCTATCAACACACTGTAAAAATTCTTGTGAATTAGGAAGAAGTTCTAATGTAGCTGAAGAGAACTGAGACAATCCTCCCCGTTATCACGCTGTTGGGAAGGATGTTATGCCACGATTTCCGCATGGAAATGCTTTTCTTTTTTTTTTTTTTTTTTTTTTATAACACCACAACACTTCTTTAAGATGGTATGACAAGTGTCATGCCTCTTAATGACACTTCGTTATCTGAGCAGCTGGCTTTTAAAACGAGATGTGGCACGAGAAACTTCAGAGGCAGAAGCAGGCTGCCAATCACGGGTATGTCCTGCAGCCCTCTCTCCATCTTTGTCGTAACTCGCCCTTGCCCTATTTTGGAAGGAGGCAAAGGACTGGAATCTGTTATTTAGATGCTACCCGACAAGCCTGTTTATCATCCATGCCGTTCCCCGGGGAACTCGCGCTCGGGGACCCGCCGGAGCAGTTGGCTTTGCTCAGCGCTGCCGGTCGCAGGGTCCCGGGCTGGTGGGCTCGCCCGGGGTCGCGGGCTCTGCCTTGGTAACAGATTGAGAGGAGCCAAGCTCAGGCATACAGCCGAACTCATTATTATATTTAAAATGTTTCAGGAACCTCAAAAACAGATTAAGTAATGCAATAATAAAACTCTCAGTGAACCTGTGCAATAAAATCCATCAACAGAGGAGATGGGTAATATAATCTCTTTAGAAAAAAAAAAATAAATCCTCTGCTCTATGCCTGAATTACCTTGTGCACCACAAGATAGAGGATTTAGACTATGGCAACGGATTGAAATCTCTCTTCAGGGACATCCTTCTCATAATTGTACATTCATGCCTCTCTCCCCAGTAGTAGCCTAAATACAATTTACCATTGCACACATTTTTATAGGGTTTCTGCAAATCCGCCACTTTATTACCACCCCGGTTATAAGGGGCCACACGGCAATTCCTAAGGGTTCACTAACTGAGCAAGATATTAAGCTTGAATAAAAAGAATCAAAAACGTCTATCTACAATTTATAGTTCTCTATAAAGGACCTTGGGGAACTGCAATTTGAAGGTGAAAAGTAAATGGAAAGCAGATTTCAGCTGAAAAATTCCATATGATCGATGGAGAAGACTTAGGGAGAATTATCCAGAGAGGTTTTTAAGGTGTGCTAGAGTTAAAAACATACAACTCCAAATTACACACAAGGCACACAACGTCCCGGTGTAGATACATCTGATTAATCAGCTCTATTCAGAGCTTGGTAACAGCTGCCTTCTTTACGCACATCTCATGAAAGCAATCCTAGTTTATACCTTTCTTCAGAGGAAAGAAAGGTAAAAAAGAAAATTAGGAAACTGCTGAGGGGGCCCACAGTACCTAACAGCTTCCCACTTTGTCTGAGAGATCTTGAGGTCCAGAGGTGAGACCTCTGCTCCTAACTGAGCCACTTGGGTCTGGAGCAGATCACCCAGTTCAGCTGTGCCTCAGCTTCCCTGCTGGTGGGGTGAAGGAGTTTCTGTTCATTCACCACTGTTGTGTTCTCTGAAATAGGAATGAAAACGTTACAGAAATGAAAGCTATTATTTCAGTGGGTTTTTTCCTCCTAAAGTTATAAGAATAATAATATGAAGTCACTGTAACATCTAATTAGAAGTAGGAAAAATGGAGAGAAAAGCTACACAGTTATAACTGCCTACAGAAATCAGGGGATAAATTCAATTATTAATATGAGTAAAAAGAAGCAAAGAGTAGATGAGGTGGCAGATGTATCCTCATGCTGAACTCAGAATGCAAGTGTCCGAACGTGGAAGTCCATCACTAACACCATCATATCTTGAAACACTTGAAAATCAAGATCGGATGTTTTAGTGAAAGACAAACTATCTCCAGAGCTCCAACACACCTTCATGTCTGGCTGAGTGCAGGCCTGCCCTGGGGCACGTTAGGAACCGGGCGAGGGAGTCATGATAAATTATTCTTACTTCTGAAGAGACGGGAGAAAAACTCTGCTGTCTGATTTCCTCAACTGCAAAACATCCAGTGATGAGCTCTGCCCACTGAGTCTCTGGAACGGAACACGCCTACAGCAACAGCTCCCTTCTCAGATGCTCTCTTCCCCACCCAAGAACCTGCTGTAAGGTAGACCTCATGCTGGAGGGATGGGATGTTTCCAGACACTGAACTTGTTGTTGAGAAGCAAAACGTTTATCTCTGAATCTTCGGCAATTTTTGAATAGTGTCACAATTCCCAGAATCTGTGGAATCTGAAACACCGACATATGGTAATTAACCCTCTTTTCATCTCCTCCTGATCCAGTTGGACAGGATAAGCACAGTAATCCAGAACAGGTGGGAAAAGCTGTATTTTATTTATTTTATTCTTGCTTTGAGGAGATGGAGATAAAATTTGTAGCCTGTATTTGATGCTGAATCAAATGAAGATGGGGTGCATTGGGAGTGCTGTATATCCACCACTGCCATGCTGGTTTCACTAGTTCTCCTCCTAAGCCCATTGCTAAGTCCAGGAATAACGGCTAAGAAACCGAGCTGTGAAGGTGACGCTCTTCTGCATGGGCTGTGACCTTCTTTATGCTGGTGTTTTGGACAGCAGCACAGCTCCACCAATTCAGATCCCATTATTTATGACATTTCAATTTAAGCCTTAATAAATCACTCTCGGAGACAGTGTGATTTCCCAGCTAAGGAAATGCACGCAAGGAAGAGGTAGGTACAATCTGATGTCGTGGGAGTTCATGGATGATGGGCTAGTATAGGAAGATGTGTGGGGAGGCAGCCTTGGTTTTACACTGGTTCTGCCACAGTTTTTCTGTGGAGGGTGTTTTTTGGAAATCACTTTCTCTGTTGGTTCTTGGTTCACCATCCACCCTCCCTTCAGCTAGCTAGGCGGCTTGTGGCAGAGCCCATCTCCACTGTATACTTGCACATGGCAGAACATCATTTCAGCGGAAGCGACTAGGCATTAATGTATAACACAAATAATGAGCAGTGATTCATCTGAACAGGCTTGATATGAAGGGCTGCTTTTTTCCAATCTGGGCCTCAGTAAAGCTTTGAAGGATAATTTCCACTAAAAATTGGATCAACTCCATCAAGAAGAACACAAATCCCTGTTTCCTCCAGATTGTTTCACTCGATTCACTAAAATGTTTACTCTACACTCAGAAAAAAGTTGCTGGAATTTCTAAACTGCATTAAAATTAATCCTTTGCTTCTTTACAGTTGCTTTTTTCAGTGCTTCCTTTGTTCCAAGCTGGCGCTTACGGGAGCTTTCATAACCAGCAGGCAATCACATACATCCTTCCTGTTTGCAGATTTTACTGTACTTTACACAAACAAAAAATGTGAAACAGTCCAAAGTACATCTCAGACATCTGAGAAAGAAGGTAAATGTTGCTGACTTCCCGGCAGGAGACAAGACGAGGATAAAGACACCTAGTCTTTGAAACGGAGCTACCTTATTAACTCACTTTCTACCTTGAGAAAAGAAAGAGCACGAGATGACCCAGCAAGACTCCGACAATCCCGTAGCACTCTTGAAGCACAAATCTGCTCCAAAGGGACCATTTGAACACCAGGACAGAGGCCTTACAAAGGGAGATGGAAATCAGTGCACAGAAAGCCCATGCCAGATTGTAACAGCACCAGCCCTGGCAACTGGGAAAGGACAGGGCTTGCCCCATAGCATATACAGCAAATTAACATAGCAAATACCAGAAGTCTCCCCTCCCCGCAGTGCTCTTCAGCTGCTTGGCCCACATTAGGCTCTAATTCCAACTGAGTTTTAATTAGGGGCTCTTTTCAGCACATACCTCAAGCAGGTTTGAATAGCTTGTTTTCAAGGTAACTATCAGCGGTGAGAAATGCTCACAGGCCAGTGACACTTTTCTGTCCCTCTACTTACTGTGTGAGGAACAGATACAATGAACGAGCAACGTGTCACGGCACTGGCCGACAAACATCCTTTCCCATCAGCTGACACTGAAAACAGACACCTACCTTTGCAGCAAGCATTCCAGGACAGTTAACAAACCCTTATTACCTTTTGTGAACCTGTGTCTCATCAAAATTTAAACAGACACATTGTCACACTTCAAAAATATCCTATTTCCTGCCAATGAAACAGCGAAGTGCTGCTTAATGTTCTCTAGTGGTATTTGTTATAGAGCTCAGTCTCTGTGGTCTCTGGTACACTACAAAACACACTCATTTTTCAACAGCCATGTATCTGAAAATAGACAGGGCTCAGGTGTTTTTACTACAATGTCATGAAAAAAACCCTGCGAGTGCACTGATAAAATAGGCCTTGTCCACACGAGCATTTGATTTTTGCTAGCCCTGGTGCAGCCGTACTGCTATTGAAAACAGTACAAAATAACCAAGCGTATGTGGGCCTTCGAGGAAAAAAGCAGCTGAATGGTTTCCTGCATCTATCTGATGTGCATCCGCAGGGCAGTCCAATTGCTATAGCTTGAAACAGAGGAAATATCTTCAGTTGCATTCCTATGCATTTACCTCCCTATCCACCTATCTACCTATACGGTGATACAGCAGGGAGAAAAAAAGATCTCCATCAGTTGCCCTTCCCCAGCGTTGGCTGGGTGCTGTACCAGTGTCACAGACAAGACTTTTGCCGCTCCAAATCTAAACAAGCAGCAGGGAATCGCCCTGCCCAGGGTCACAGAAGCTTTGGAACTCAAAGTCCTTCTCTTTTAACAGACCCACCACCACCACTCTGCGCATAAGGCTCGCGCTTTGCGCTTCAGAGACAGCTCTTTATTCTCTAGGGGATGATGGAACTGAGTTGAGAGAGGTGGAAGGAAGCTCAATCCTAGAGTGTACTAAGCATCTGGGTGGAAAGCAGCATCAGAGGGCAAAACTGCCTCTGGTCTCCCAGCAAAGGTTTCCCAAATTTCTCACCCACCAATGTACAGGGTTTGCTGTCACACAGCTACTGCTTCACCATCAGCCAGTTGTTGGTAACACACTTTATTTGTAAGAAGAGACCAATGCTTTTAATAGAGAAAATAACAGTTAAAATGTCTTTGCAGCAATTGGGTAATAGTAATAATGAATATATGTATGAAACTTTAAACAGTTGCAATGGATTAAAGACAATCCTTTGCCAAGAAAGCCGCAACAAGAACAAAATGCAGCCTAGATGCTTCCTTTGGTGTTTACTGCTTGAATGAATGATGTTCATAAGGCTTCCCATAGCCGCCCAGAGTACTGATTGACATCAATGCCATGCCACACAGGTCAAGAAGGAAAAGAATTTCTCTATTACCACAACGATTCATGAAAGTGATTACTCCCACTTTGACTTGCATTCCAAAAAAATCTGCATGCCACAATACACTTGCCAAATGCTCCTTGCGTGCTCTTGGTGAGCATCCTGAAACTCCTGCAGGCAGTTTTGCAAAACAGGACTGGAAATACTGAGAAATGTGGAGGACACGGGGCGTGTATGGTCTCTGATGCAGCTAAGAACGATTCTCACACTGCTGGACTGACCAGAAGCAGCCGTATAGTGGGGTGTAACAGCTTCCCACTCCATCACACCTCCTTGCCATGAGGAATACAGAGAGATGAGATGAAATCAAGTGGCGTCTGGGAGCTCTCAGCTCCCCCTCCAGCCCTGCTTCAGGATTTCACTGAGGAAAACCATCTCTGCATCTGTAACCCAGATCCACTGCACCCTGCAGTCTGTCTCCCTCCCTCTTTTACTTTCTTTTTTTTCTGCTGGCAGGAGACACCTTATCTAGAAGGTTATGCATTACTGTGATACATTTGCTTTTGAAGTATTGAGTGGCTTTTAGACTCTGGCATTTTGAACTTTCAGGGAGGAAGAATTTTACTCTCACAACAAACTTTGAAGTCTGTTTCCTGAATGCGTTAACTGTTTACTCTCGTCTTCTCTTTCTTGGCCACTTTAAGCTCCTCTAGAGTAAACACAGTCCTCACACCTAAAAAAATCTTATCACCCATGTATCAAATAACATCCCAAACATGAGAAATCAATTCAACTATTTAAAAAACATGGGATGAGACCACAGTTGTAATGGAGACTACAGTCCCCTATTCATGTATTTCTCATTTACACGCAGCAAAAGACATCACCAAATATTGCCCCCTTTTCCAAATTTCCTCGACACAGGAAGACCTGCATCTCAAACGTTCATTCAAGGACAAGCATTTTGGTTCCTAATCCTCACCTTTGTCTCAGAGGTTTTTAGCAAAAGCTTTGTCGTGTGTTTGAAAACTAGAACTGCAATAAAAAACAACGACCACATCAAAGAAACCTTTGCTTGTGCTTGTGTATTCTACCACTTCCAAAAAACTAGGTCATGATTTCATATTCAGTTACACAATCACCAAATCCAGCAGTGACTAGAGAAGAACCTGATCCTGTAATTTATTCTACTCCAAACAGAAGTTTAGGGTAACAAAGATTCAGCCTGATAACTTCTCCCATTTAATGTAATTCTTTCTCATGAAAACAGACACAAAAGCAAGTTCTTTGCATTAGGCTGTGTTGTCAATTTAAATACCTTTGAACAGACTTCTGTGGTTGAGTGATCTGGGATGGCTACCTGCTCAAAACAACCAACCTTCCATTTAAGAACAAAGACAAGCGTGCTTTTCTTTTCATCTGATAAACTTCCATTCTGATCTTCATGGCTACGACAATTGCGCAAAATTTGTCTTCTTTTGATTTAAAGAAACAAAATTTCCAACTAGCGTCAGATTGTTAATTAAAACTGGCAATTTGAAAGGTATTGTCAATGAATATAAAGCCTCAAAACTCCACCCAATGCAGAGAGTGGAGTTTTGTCAGTGAGTCACCCTTTCCTCCTTAGCAGCAATTCAAATATATATTGATTCTTTACCTTCTTACCAGTAAAACACGTTCAAAGCATTAATAACAGTTTTTGGTTCCCGCTTCAACCTGATTATCTGCTTCTTGTTATCCTTCTAAGAAACAGGAGGAGGAAGCTTGCTCAACTCACTGAAATGAAATGGCTTTTGTGTAACTGTAATTTTGTGAGAAAAACAGTGACACAAGCACCCCACAGAAGCCTGGGTGATGACATAAACCAGGCAGTTTCAAAGCACATTGCTCCTTCTAATGCTGGAGTGAAGGCCTGAGCTGAGGAAACCAACAAAAAAGGTCAGATTTGCTCCCTTTTTTGACTCTGTCACAAGTGCACCCAATGAGAATTGATCCGGGAAATGCATCTTGTCCCCAAGAGTTCCCTCTCTGGTGCCTTAAGAGCACATTCCTTTCACATGTATATTTTCTCACTGTGACTATGTGATTGGCCCTGGGAAAGCTTACGAGAACATTCTGTACTTCTTTTTGCTCCCACTCTTTCCAGGAAAAGAGGTATCCAGGAATCCCTCAGCCTTTGAGTTCATATTTGACCTCCACATTTGAGTGAAATCCCCACTGACGATTCAGGAGCTTCAGAAGACAGAAACTAGAATGATGTATTTCATAGGCTGGACCAAGGGCTTCTTGTGCTTTAACCCAAAGCTGGGGCCACAATAATTGTAAGCTAGTCTCTGTTGTTTCAAAAATTCCCTCACTGGGTTTGAAGGGATTTTTTTATAATATAACTGCTTTTATTCCTAGTCACAAACAGAGAACTTAACAAGAAGGAACAGTGGGCTGGAAGAGCTGGACAAATTGAGAAATCCGGTGCAAGATGTCGCCAAGTCACTGCTGCAGATGAAATATGAAAAAAGGCAGAGAGAAAAACAGTGGGTTTGCACCATCCTGAAGCAAGGCTGGATGCAGCTGTGGTATGCAGCACGTGTGGGAGCGAAGGAAGGAGGTACCTGCTCAGCTATTCCCCAAAGGCGTCACTCAAAGCAATTCCTGGCCCAGTTGCTGGCCCAGCTGCTATGGTACAGCACTGCTTAAAGTCTTCTGATTCCAACTAGGTGACCTGAGGGTGATGTGAACTGGTCAGACACAAGCTACTGGTCTCACTACAAGACCGAAAGAATAAAATTACCTGGGTTGTGTTATACATAAGGTGTAGCTGAAGGAACTGGTTCCATCTGGCTCTAAAAACTACTTCTGTGGAAAGAATATTTTGTACTTTGCTACGTTGGCTAAAAGCTCCCTAAAGCTTTTAGCCACATGTATTTGATCACCTGCAGTCTCACTGCAAGGTGGCTGCTTGGTGTTGCTCCTCCAAACACCCTCCCTGTGCTCAGCTTGCTCTTGCGCCCCAGCACCTCCAGTTTCACGCCTCCCAGTTTCACACCTCCACAGCTGCTCTCTGTGTCACAAGGACCACTTTCATTCTGAAATTTAAACGTGGTTTTCTGAGAAATCAGGACATGACAGAATAGTAAAAAGAAATCGTTAAAAATTGGCTCGAGGAACCAGAATTTCACACTTGCAAATTCTGCGTTGACTCGCCTTGCTTTTCCTAAAAAGTTCTGCTGCCCTGAGAACGTGCTCTTCCTAGAAGGAGGCTTGGAGGGCTCTTTCCTTCTGCAAACTTCCACTGCCACCAATACTGGCTGACGTCTGCTGCTCCTTTGCGAGGTAATGGGCTCTTTCCCCGTACTAATTACTGCGTGGCAGCCTCTGCTCTGCTCAGACTCCGCTGGCCTCTGGCCTAGAAGCTGCACTCTGCTTCCTGGCTGCCATTTGGCATGTTTGCCCAATTTTTGTTTTAACTCCTTTTCCTTTCTTAGCAGATTTTCCAGGCTGGGAAATTCAATCAGAGGCTGCCCCCAGCAGCCTGGCTGCCAGCAGGGAGCTTTGCCAGCCTGGAGCTGGCAGGGTGAGAATTGGACGCTTCCGCTCCCGTCTCCCCGGGGAGCTGGTGCCCCTGGCTCGGCACGGGCACTGCTGCAAAGGTGCATGAGAAACTGTGGTGCCTCTGCCTCCCTGCTTTCCTTGGGGAACGGTTGGGACTCCTGGCTTTTAGGAACTTGGCTGTTCCTTTCAACAACAGCAGCACACAGAACACAAGGCATAAGGGAAAAACACGGTCAAGAAAGACAGGACATGTTCACATTCCTGCAACAGTGCACCTAAGTTTACAATGACGGCTCTTGCCCTCGACTCAGTGATGAGTTGAAGACTCAACACTGTTGAAGGAGTTAAGTTTGAAGAAGGTGGAGAAAACCAGAAACGGTCTCCAGAGCGTCACATGCTGCCATCACTTGGCCTTCAAGATGCTGCCACCACCAAAACTTTGATGTTTTTGCTGGCACAGTGAGCTTGGAAACTTTGTATGTATTTCCCTCGATACGAAAGAGCTACGTACAAAAGGCAGAAATGTGAGGTGAAGCTGAGGCGGTGCCAAAGGCCACAGCCAGGAGGGGAGGTGCCGTGGACTGCAGTGGCAATGCCGTTGTGTAGGTCACAGGACTGCCGGCACGTCAGGCATGAAAAACACAGCGCTCAAAAGCCTCTAACGAATATCAAATATTGGAAATTGTCCCTTTGGCAAGAGAACTTACTGTAAGCACATGAAAATCTTCACATTTGACACTAAGTTTCCATATAATTTTGAATCAAATTCAAAGCCTTGGACATTATTTCTACGGCACTCCCTGGCTTACATCCAAGTTATCTAAGAGATTATTGAGTGTTCTGGGATGACAAAGAAAACGTTGACATATTTGCAGTTAGCTTTTCTGTAACTTGTAAGTTACAGGATCGATGTCGAGGATCTGCAGACAATGTGCATGATACAGACAGTGGAAAAAGAAGGCATTTGCTCGTTTGCTCCTTAGACCTTTCGCCGCAGCATTCACAATATAAATAAAAGCTACAAATATTATCTCACTCCCAATACAATTATTTATGTTCCCCTACACAGCCTAATAACAAACATATTTCTTTTCTGGGAAGAGAGATCTCAAGTGGTTTAAGGACTACGCTGCTTTTATCAGAATGACAAAATGAACCGCAGCCATGCCGTAGCACAGACCCAGGCAGGAGAACCCTCTGGGTTATTAGAAGAGTTATAAATACGTTCAGACCACAGAAAATCCATGTGTGCTTGTATTTTTTTTCTTTTGGAAGGAGAGAAACTCAACAGTAAATTTCCAAGGCCTAAGACCAGAGCTGAATTTTCCTTTGTGTCCCCAAGCCAACACAGAAGAGCACATGGTCCCTCGGAAGGGTCAGGCACTGGGGACACTGACCTGGAGATGGGGCAGTGACGTTCTGACGTTTGAAGGCTTTCCTTTGGGAAGCCCTGGGGAAACCCAGCTACTCCCTCGTGCCTCGTGCTCCCTGGGAGGGGTGTCTCCTCCACTGAGAAAGGGGAAATTTCCACCTCCTGCAAACACAGTAGGAGTTCTGGAGCAACCAACACACAGAAATGTGGACACTTTGTGCCCCCACCCCCTGACTTATCAGAAAGAGAGCATTTACTCAACTATGTGCTCTTTCTATCAGCTCAGCATGGGACTACAAGCCAAGGCTGGATAAGTATTGCACCATATGAAGCAAATTCTGCTTTTTCTGCTTAAACCATAATCTGCTTGCAGTCTTGTTTTAACTGTATGTGTGTGGGATGCAAGAGAATTTAAAAGAAGTGATTTTAAGCTTTTTTCCTTTTCTCAAAAAAGCAAACCAAAACAGAAATACCCAAACACTAACAGTTTGACAGTCAAGAGTAACCCTCCAGTTCAGTGCCAGACTTAATGGAAGAGAAAACATAAGGAAACATTTTCATTTTGAAGCTCCCAAGAGACTCTTCCAAACAATAGCAAGAAAAAACATTTCAGAAGTGCCAAAAATCAGGGGAGTGCTCCGTTTACTTATTTTTATGGTCAGTCACTGATTATGCTGATATTTGACTTTGGCTCTGAAGTCTTAGCTGTGTTAAAATAAAGAAAATACACAACTTACTCAGGGTAGATCCACAGATGAACTGAGACGTCCACAGGACTCAAACAGAACTACAGAGGGTTGCCATCCATAAATGTTGACAGAAATGTGTATTTCATGTTTTATATTTCTACCTTACAGATTTCTAGGGCAGTGATATTTTTCTGCACTATATTCCACACAGTGGATCATTTTCTGTTAAATTTCCCCAGGAGTTTGTATGCAATTACTTGAACACTTACTCTTTTACCAGAAGAGGATACCTGATTTTATTTATTTAAACTATCACGATGCTTATCACAAGTTTTAAAACTCTCAATGACATCAAAAGACTTTCAATCAAAGCATAGGGTGCTATGAAATATAGGAAGTAAAGGCAAGTGGCCAAGTAAAGGAAACTCCTAGCCTTTCCATATGCTCCTTCAGGCTACAGCCAAGTGCATATCTTCAGACAACAGTCAACACTGGAATCACCTTCAAGGTATCATCAGTCTCACTCGCCCAAGCCTCCACATTCAACCTCTGCAGTGCCTGGGAAGGCTACTGACTCCTGGACAGTATCAAAAAGCCCATCCAAACCCTGCAGAGCCCATGGATTGAATGGATTACAGAGGCAAGACCTGTCCCAGTACATGTGCTCTCCCACAGTACCTGGTCACGTGTTATACGAAAATCACAATTTCCACTGTATTTTGGTCCCTTAGTACAATGGGGAAAACCTACCAATTCTCAGATTAGTTTGGAACCCACTGAACAAAATACTCAAGGTTGCACACCCGTAGATGAATTCAACAGTCGAGCTCTGTTCGTATTTTACAACATTCCTCATCATTACAACATTACAAGCATCTCCTGGTATCTCAGTGACTGTAACTGGGTTTATTTGACACTGCCAAATTTCCTCCTCCAATCCTGTCTCTCTCCTTTCTCACTGGACTCCAGATTAATGAGACTGAGCTAACAGATTGTGGCATGTCAACATGCCGAGCTGACATCCTGCTGCCCGCTCTGTGTCTGTCTGACTTTTAAGCTTTTCCTTTCTGTTTCCCTTCTGGATTATGTGTAACATGCTCTGTAAGTCCAGGAATGCCTCTTGCTTTGGCTGCCTTGCCTCTCTTTTTGGCATGCTCGCGGACCCAGAGGGAATCTCGCTGAGGCTGGCTAAGTCACATGTTTGCCCTTTAATGAACATTAAAAAGAAAGCAGAATCTCTGCCATTTTGATGTTTCTATTAATACAGGCCACAAGAAAGCTCAGGTTCTCGCTACAGAGATCACAGGAAAACAAAGGCGTCTCTAGCAGTTGATTCACAGAAGGGCTTGATCATATTGCAAAGCAAAAAGCAATCATTAGGCAATACAAGGCATGCGCATTTAGTTTGAATTTGTTCAGCGTGGCAATTCGGTACATTTTGCTGTCACTTGCTGGCATTCCTGAACTTCCTCTTGAATAACCTTTACTTAGTAAGGATTTATTTTCACTCGCTGAACTAAAGCTGTTCAGCACAACGGAAACACGTCCGTGGAGAGTCATTGTACGGGATACATCCCGGGGCCGGGGGCTGAAACAGTGACTTTCTTCGACAGCCCTTCACTCCCCTCCCTCGGACCCAACGAAAGTGAAGAACACAGGGAATTGTAACTTGTTTTTCCATAGGATGCCCCACACAGCTGGGTCTCCTAGAGAACGGCAACTGCAGGTGCAAAGCCCAGGGGGATGCAAAGAGAGAGGCGGACAGCATCCGCAGTACCACCATTTCAAGTTCAGCTACAAATACAGTGGGAAATTAAAACTCAGGCTCTCCAACAGTCATTTGTTGTGTCAAAAAAAAAAAAAAAAAAAGCAACCACCAAACCAAAAATACGACAATGTTCGGCTGGAGTGACCTTTGCAAGAAATCTAGGGAAAAAGAAAAGAGCAGGATCTTTCCTTCCCAGGGAGGATTGTGAATTGTCTCCCAACTGCACTCCTGAGCGTGAATCAATTTTCTTCCAGTCGATAACTAGCGCAAAGGTTCTAACCTTCATTTGTGCTCCAAATACTCAATCGGGGATGTAGAACACATACCAATTAAGCAATTCAGCTAAAATAAGAAGGCCGTGAACCAACATCGTTGCTGCAGCTGCCCCTGAGGGATCGAGGGTTAGCAGCTTGGGGAAAAGGTAATTTATTGAGCTTAATACTCTGCGAAATGTTCTCATGATAATAAGATTGTAAGATCGTTTTAATATCTGAAGTCATGTTGAAAAGGTCATTTCTCATCTTTTACGCCTACCTAAGTCATGTAAATTAGAGCTACTCAAACAGAGTTGAGGATGTTTGCAGCCTAAGTTTTTCTCTATTTCTGGATGACAGAGAAAGATGTCAGTAATCCCAAGTGGTGGACACAATCAGACGGTGCCCACCAGTTTCTGAACAGGAGCATTAACAGATGCAGCTACTTTTGCTGTGCATTAGGCCAGCATTTCATCTTTGAGCTAGTAGATTGTATTCAGGCTTTTTTCTTCCTTTTTTAATGTTGTGATTTAAAGAACGTTAAAGAAATATTTCAAGCACATTACCCGTAATCTGAAAGAGGAGGGGAATACAGCTGATACGTTTGCCAGAAGTTTTATAACTCAGGAAAACGGGGCATTGGCACTTTCACAAAGTACTCGCCTCTTTTCCACCATGGGTTTTTTTTCCGTAAGAGAAAATTAACTTGGAGACTTTTTTCTTGGTTTTTGGTTGTTTTTTTTTTTAATGCTTTCTAGGCAGAAACTTTTGCCTCCACATCTCCCGGCCAACATTCCTAAATCTCCACTTGCAGCTGCCCTTGCTATTGCAGCCTTGGAGCCTCCATTTGGCAGAGCACCAGCACCATGCCAAGATGTGATGTTTCTGTGATGTGCACAATAACCCAACAGGGATGGAGCCCAGATCCCCAAACGCATTTCGCTAAGGCCCCTGAATCATACTTGAAACCAGGTCCTCAAAATTTATAACAGTATTAGGCTATCTAGGCCCTTAGTTTCATTTGTGTTTTGAAGTTTCAAATCCATCACACGGCTGAGCCAAACGGGGGCATTATTCAGAGTAGCAATGCATTTATGTGATCCCATGTAGTCTGAAAGACTGAAAGCCACTCCTGTTCTCTTCTTTTTGTTTTTTACTTTTTCCAGCATCTTCTTCCCTTCTCATCTTTCAGTTATCCCAACAGCCTCAAATCGTGTCCTCTAACCACAGACACTATAAAAACCCAACCTTCCCGTGAAATCTTCCTTTGCCGCCCCCTTCCTAATATTTTTTCCACCTCCTCTCTCTGAACCACCGCCCCATTTGTGACTCTTCGGTGCTCAGGCCGCAAGCTTTTCAGCAGAAAAGCCATCTCTTTATTTCTGCTTGGCAGTGTGCTCCAAAGGTGCTATGCAAAGGATTTATTGTAACGGATTGCGGCCCGGAGTAATTTAATAGACTGTAAGCCCCGGCTCAGGAGAGCTGACGATCCAGCATTTACAAAGCATGCCACGCTACTATTTTTCAATACATAATACATAAATCTCTCTGTTGCCGTGGCTCGCTTCGCAGATTTGCTGGGTTTTGTATGTGAAAAATTTCTGACTATTTATCAGCTTGATCTTCTCTGTCAGCCTTTATCATCCCTTACAGTCCTTCTGAAAACTCCCTGAAATAGAGAGACGGAGGCAGCTGACAAACAATGCCCCAGCCTTCCGAGGGTGGGACTCTCTGCAGAGGGCTGTACCCCCACCATGCCAAGCCTGCCACCCCTGTTATTATACCGGCAGTAATAAAAGATGATGACATCAAGCTGAACCACTCTATCAACACCACAAGGAAAGGAAATGTCTGCACACTTGTCTTTTTTGGCTTCCTCAGTTTGGTCCAAAGGATTGAGGGAAGGATGCTTGAAAAACCCCATCATCTGCATGACCTCTGGGTGAGTCACTGACAAGAACTCGGTGATAACGCTGCGTCCTGTTGTGATCTCTCTGGTGTCGTTAGTGGTGGCCATGTCTAACAACAACCCTGCCGGGAACTTCACTCATCTCCGTTAGAGCACTGAGATGACAGAAGGTTATTGTCAGCTTCCAGGTAACAAAACCAACCATAGGTCTATCAGCGCTCACTTTTTTTTTCCTCAAGCCCAATTTTTGGTTAAGGAACACGTGGCATACAGCTAAAAAGCTTTTCCACTATGAACTGTGCTTTCAAGGAAGGTGATTCACAGTAAGATAGAGAAAACATAATCCTGAAAAACACAGGAAATAGAGTAGCAACACAACTGAGCAAAAGACTTTTCATTTGGTGAATGGATTACAGCTTAAACCTGAAACCTGCCTTTCACTGGGTTAAATATGCGTGTGTGTGTATTTGTGTGCAGAATGCAAAAGAAAAAACACACGAAGCTTCAGTTTTGCTGTCTTCACTGGCGAGGTTCCAATTTGGATGTCGACTGCTCCTAATAGACTATCACATCAGAAGAGACAGAAAGCACACAACTCACCGAGCACTGGTGCTTACACCAAGTTGTCTCCTCCCTTCCCCATCTCCTTCTCAATACCTAACAAGTAAATGAAGTTTCCAAAACACAAGCAGAACTCACACAACTGTGAAACAATAAATCAAGTTTGTCTCCCTTCTGCAGTAGTCTGCTTTACAAACCTGCCCTGCGTTTGGGATGAGGGTGGCTGTGTGGATTCCACCCGGGGGGGCGAGCAGCGCTCCACGGGAAACCTGCCGCCCGCTCACCGCAGCGGGGGCCGGATGCTGCAGCCCGCGTGTTAATAGATGAGAAATTGTTATTTGGTACAAATATATATTTTACACATAGCTTAATATAGGTTCATTTAAAAAAAAGGCTGAAACTTGTTAATTCCAGGCATTTATACCTTCAGCCAATTTCCAAAATGCCAGTACGGTTTTGGACGAGCCAATATTTCATTGCAGACTGGAAAAATCTCTGCCAAGGGGAAAAATAACCCTCAAAGTACATGAATAGTACAAATGCATTTTCTGAAATTCTCCAAAACTTATCTGGAATGCTACTTAAAAAACTGGTAAGGGTGTAGGATTACATGGAAAAAAAACCCACACACCTTTCTCACATGTTTTTTTTTTTTAAATCAGCATTTTTGTAGGGAATTTTGCAGCTTATATAATAAAAGTGCAGCAGAGAGACAATGTATTTCAAATAGCCTCAGTTTTTTTTCATTAAGATCATTCATTCTGTTTTCCTCTAATTCTTTCATAACAGCAGCCAGTCTCTTCCCCGAGTTTTTATAGGTCAATATGTTTTCAAATGGTCAAATGTCTTAAGAAGCTAAGTCACTAAGTCTTGGTCTACTGGAGCTACTACAGTCAACAAAAAAGAAGTATTTATTTCTTAATTAGTGACTTCAAGGAATACCAGATCTGTAAGAGACAATCAACACAGGGTTCATCCGTCTATCGTAACTCCAGGTGCCAGTTCCTAAATCTGGCCAGTCCTTCCTTTCGCTTCAGTTGTACTCAGGCTCAATGCAATGACTACGCTGTGCTCAACCAGCCTTTTGAAACCAAAACCCCATTGGCACACCACCAGCTCACCACTCCCATGCTCCCATCTCTTATGATACAGCAACAGCTACGTGGCAAACTTCTGCATGCTACTGACAGATGGGTTTTAAATGAAAGCACACAACAGACAAGATCTCTAAGAAGCTCTGCTCCCAGGAGGCCATCCACAGCAGACCTACAACACTGGAGTGCTCTTCTTCACAGACCACTCAGCCCTTCGTTAACTGTTGATCGCACAAAGCACAACAAAGACAGCAACTGTAGACAGTGCTGACTCTGGAAACTGTGCTGCATGAAAGCAGCAGTTAACTTCTTATGTTCAACCAGGTCAAAGATTTCTAACTGAAAACTTCTACGCATCAAACTTTGCAGCCGTTTCCTTTATCAGCTCAGTAGGAAAAAGTCTTCATGGATTGGTGCCATTCTTCGTAAAACCTCAATTGCTCTGCAATAAAATAGGTCTAATTTTTACAGTAAAGTTCTGCTTATATTTAGTACCAACATATGACCACAAGTGCCAAATATAAAAGTTACTGGCATTCACTTTAATTGAGTTTTGTGCTCTTTTTGTGAGCTAAACCCTTCAGCCTTACTCAATGCGTGCTCAGGCGACTATGACATTAGCTTCTACCAGTAGATACTTAAGCTCCCTTCAATGTGGAAATCCAGCATTAGATTCCATTGCTTTAGATTGGGGCCACAATGTCCTTCCTGTGTAAAATTCTACATGTGATATTACACTCCAAGAGTAATATTCTACATCAGTTGTCCTCCTTTTAAAATTGTCTCTAAAGCAAGAATAAATATTAAAAAAAACCAAAAACCAAAACATGCACCAATTCCCTTCTCTCCTGCTTCTCTTCTTGAGGAGTTCTCAAAGCCAATTAAGACATCATTAAACAGTCAGGCCCAGCAACCTAAGAAGGAGCACCATGGAGCACCTACAGCTCTACCGCAACCGCTCGTTAGAGCAAAGGCCGTAATCCCAATTAAGGACGCTCACTGTTTAAGCAGTGCAAGCAATTACAATCCTGCCGGCATTCAGGACTCCGCGTGCCCCTGGCAGGGATGAGGGGGCTGCGATCCTGCTTGGGAGTACAAATTAAGCTTCCAATAGTTTGGTGCAAACAGGCTTTCCATTAACTTTTTCCTCTTCCAATATTTAGTTTAACTACCTGTGTTAAAGCTGCGAGGAACATTTGCCGCTAAGTGCATTCATTTGCGGGCCCATCTCTCGCCCAGATACCTAAAGTAGTACAGCAATAGTTTCATGTTAATGCACATCTTGGTTAAATAAACCAGTTTTCCAGGCTGCTAGGTTTTCATTTACATTTCTGGTACATTAGTCTGAGCTCTGGAAGTGAGCACCACCCACATCGGGAAATGGGAAGAGGTAAAGGAGTCCTTTCTTGTACGAGTTCCCACCTAAGAGCCACCTGGCTCCATCAGGTCCCAGCCACTTGAACCACCCAGGAACTTCTCTGCTTCTGGGGGGACAGAGGTGAGAGCGGTGCAGGGGGCAGCACACCAGCTCAGCAGGCTGGGGCTGGGCACAAACCACCCTTTGTGGTGGAATATAGGTACCAGCCTCAGCCTAATGAGATAGACTCAGGGTGCTTTCCTTGGGGTTGGAACTGGGATGTTTACCCCACCTACCTGAGGTAGTCACCAGGAGAGAAAAAAAGAAAAAGGAATGATAATAAAAGGTTGATTAATTATGTGCAATAACCGGGACAGCATATCATGAAAATTCCATTCTTGTTTACTCAGCTAATTCACTTTTTATGAGTGTTTAGGCTTTAAAGCAAAACAAAGCACTAATTACCCAATTAACGAGCAATTAAGTTACTGCAGCCTAATAGCCTGTACAGTGGCTGCCTTTATGAGTCTGATGGTGAGTTAGAGACCCATTAAACAAATTTATACACAGCTGTAGCAAACATTACATTTCCAGAGATGTTACATTACATGCTAATATTTTCACAGCCTTGAAACATCATTCACTGGTTTAGTGAATCGAGTTTGTCAGTTTACTCAGCCGAGGGCTGACAAAGGGAAGGTCTCTCACATTTTACCAGCAGCTACTACCCATGGGTAGAAGAGAAGTGGGGCTCTGTATTTCAAAGCCTTCTTGAAGACTCAGGTGAGTAACATTTGCCTTAGAACTTTAAAATTTTGCCTTAATTTAGGAAGAAAAGTCACAGAGCAGTCATTTTCAACAAATACATATACTTATTTGCAGGAGCCTAAGACACTCTCTGCAGTAGGAGACACCATACTGGAAGTTCTAGGTTTGCAGTTGGGTTGTGAAGGTGAGGATGTTTTACTGTGTGAAGAGACAAGATGTTTCTGTAAACTCCTGTGGGCAGCTGGGATTGCCTGTGATGAAGCAGGGCATCCCTCAGCCATGGGCCAGGGTTAGAGGGGGCTTTCTCCTCTTACAGACTGAGCAATACCAGGACACGGTGATGTGAAAGCTAAGGGCAGAGTTTTGGACGCAATTCCTTTGCTCTCTTCTCTCCAATGATCACGTCAAACCCACAGCATTCTAACAGTATTTCAGCGTGGTTCAATTTTCACATCAATAATGGGTGTATCTTTTAATGCAATTTTGATTGCATAGAGTAAAGCTTTATTTTTAAAGCATCCATTTCATCTTAGTTAAAGAAAATGTAACTTTTCTGTGCAAGACTAATTGAAACTCAAAATAAATAGGTCATTTATTTCTGCCCATACACGACAGGTTTCCATTTATCCAGCAGCACACACAAAACCTCAGATCACCTCTTCCACAGGCACAGTATCACTTCAAAACACAGGCTGCACTACAAACATAAGAAATGTTTCATAGGCCAAAATAACATAAGCAGTGCAGTTCTGCAAGCCTGCTGCATTTCTCGAGTAAATCCATGGGAAGGTGCAGTAAGCAGTAAAGATCATTGGGTATATTGGTGGCCTGACTTTCACCTGATGTTAAAGATAAGCCATTATTTGGAAATCCAGGGTCTGGAAGTAGGTATTTTTTCAAGTTGCATATACACATCAAACCTTCAAGCTGGCATCATCACAGTCCCCCAGAATTCCATGAACTGTTCTGATTTATAGCAAGTCACTAAAGACCCGGTTCCTGCACATTCGTTAACAAAGACACACCTGTGGTAATGAATTCACAAGCATGAGGCTATCTCATTTGTCTTAGGGATAAACAGAGTTCTGCTCACAACCCGTATCTAAAAGACACTTCCCCAAGCAGAACCGCTAATGAAGCCCATTCCTTTGGCCTGTTCTTAGAGTTTCTTGTGCAAATAAATTCTCTGATATCTAATAAAGGCATAAGCTTAAGCTTCAGCACTTTCCCTAGTGGGAATATTGAAGATGAGTTCTTGTCTTTTCCCTCCACAAGCACTGCAAGAATTTACTCGTTTTGAGATGTTTATTGTATCATCAGATTTGATGGAACAACTTGCTGATGGCCTCCAAAGAATTATTAGCATGAGGGAAGCGCAGACATACACACAAGGACACGAGATTGCATACATCTACTTTTCTTAAAAAACCAGGCTAAAGGCTAAAAGTAACAATCTCCTTTTGGAGTAGGTGGCTGCATAGCTGAGTGTATCAAGGTAGGCTTTGTAAGGTGTTTACAAACAACGTGGAATGGGAAAAGTACAGAAAAGCATCAGGCAACAACTGCACAAAGACAGAGCGATCCTCATTTGGAGATAGTAAACAACATAGGAAGGTAAATGGTCAGCCAAGATGAAAAATGTGGAAAACAAACCTGAAGGCAACAAACAAGAGTCAAAGCAACTACATCTCAGCCAAAAAGGGGCACCTTTTAATCATGTCTATACGAACGCATTCCTAGAAACTTCATCACCCATCGGCCACTCAGAATTGCAACCCAGCAGCGTCTGCTTTTGATTGAATAATGTCTGCCAGCTCTACCTGTAGTCTTTCATTTTTTTAATTCTAGTTTTTATTAAAGAAAAGGTCTTACCTGGCCTGTTTTGTATTGTTCTCTCTGCTCTCGTTTTTTTTTTTTTTTAATCTAAAGTCATTTCAAAGAGTGAGCGTCAGATATCAAACCCAATATCCTTTTTCTCATTAGCACTTTTCCCGTGCAGACCTTCAAATGCGGTAATAATTAATGAGTCTGTGTCAGAAAATGAATAAAAGATGGCTCAGATGCTTCACTGTTCAGGGCTGACCTTTAGCTGAGTCTACTGTATTAATATATTCTTGTGTTGTCAGACTCAAAGAGCTAACTGCCTTATGAATTATTTATCAACACAAAAAGTCTTAACCAGAAACAGTGTTAACATTAATTTCTAACCCTCTGTGTCACAGCAAAGCCTGCCTGCACTGCATAATTGAATTTTAGTTTTAGACAAGCAATCAAAGCACAAGTCGCTGTTGTTGTAAGTGTGGCTGCCTATGATAGCAAGAGGAACGGCTGCTCTTTTTGCACATCTGGTGCATTAGAGGCAGTTCAGG
This sequence comes from Actenoides lindsayi, assembly GCA_025331215.1. Lineage (NCBI taxonomy): Eukaryota > Metazoa > Chordata > Aves > Coraciiformes > Alcedinidae > Actenoides > Actenoides lindsayi. The sequence goes on along the minus strand of WTSP01027587.1, from coordinate 10,929 downwards.
TTTCTGTGAGCAATAAGCCTGGCTGGAGACAAATGTGGAATGGGTTTGCAGCAACGAGAAGTGCTGTGGCTCCCTCCTCCCCAGGATGATTCGAGGTGCTGAACTGGTTATTATTCTGCTCTTGGTATTCCTAATTGGGGCCAGTATAGAAATGTGTTGAGCCTCCTCCGCTTTCAGCATAGCGAGGGGTTGCCCGGTACACCTGAATCACAGGGGATGAGGCTGGAAAGACTGTCCAAAGGCTCTGGCACTTGGTTCTGCTGAAGAGCATCCGTCTCTCTCAGATGAGAGTCCATCAACCTCCCTGCTCTCCCCAGCTGATCCCCAAATGCATGAGCTTCTGCAACTCCATCATTTGCAGCCACTGTAGAAGTGGGGTTTAACTGCTTTCCCAGCCAATTCTGAGCAACCGTGGCACTGACTTAATTTGTATCATACTACACCTACCAAGACCTAAGACACAAGGGCTCAGTTAGGACTTTAGGGTTGTATTCACAATTTTTCCCTCCAGAAGAGTGCTGGGAAATTATGCTTGTGCTGGACCAAGAGCAGGGATGTAACAAGACGTGTGGGAGGGAAATAGCTCTATACCCTGGCGGGATACACCAGCCTCCATTCCCAGTTCCAACAAAATCAGCACTAGCCTAGTACTACTTTTTTCAGTTCACACTCAGTGACTAAGGTTTGTTCATCCCTGAAGAAACAGTTCAGAGATTATCAACAGAGCATGAGGGCCTTACAGAAATGAGACATGGCTTTAGGCTCTAAATCCTGGAACAACTTGGCCAAACAGCAGCTTTGCTAGTTTTCTCCCTCCACTCTCAGAGTCAGCAAAGGCAAGGAGAAAAGAATTAAGTCTCTTTGGTCCTTGTCCATCTAAGTGAAGAATGAAGTGGGAACTCTTTAGTCTTAGAAAGTTTTCTTCTCTTTCTTCTCCTGGGAGCTTAAACCCAGAGGCTGAATGAGAACCAGGAGAGCCCAGCGCAGAGAAAGGCTGTTGCTGATAGAGCTCCAGAAGAACTCAGGTCTGAACAGAGATGATGGAGAAGCACCAAGAGCTCAGACAAGTGACCATGCTGCTGAGGAGAGAAAGACACCCTGTGAAACACAAAAGCTGCAACTCTCTCAGTTACCTCAAGGGAGAGTAAGAAAGAAATAAAAGGGAGGAAAACCCCAACTCTCTGTCATTCAGCTATCCATCATCTTGGTGGCTTGATAAACGGAATGATCTGCAAAACCTGTTGTGGCCTCACACTGAACCTCTTCTCCCTGGCTCGGGAGCTACAACTCCTGCTAGAGATGTTGGGATCCAGATCAAAACCTCTGAACGACAGGCACATTAACTGCGAGGCAGGAAAGCTGTGTGTTTACAAAGTTACCAATGGGATCTAGATGCTTAATTCAAATGAATGGAAACTGGGTGCCTTAATCCCCAGAGGGCTCTGACAAATCTTACCAGAAAAGCTCTCCTCCATCTCCAAAGTAAGGAGCGGCTCTTACCCCTTACCTAATGACTGACCTGGTAATCAAATGTTCATTCTTCCCAGGAGCTGTGTGTATCACACCTTTGCTACAAGAAAGCAGATGACTACAAGTGTTTTAATCTGAGCTGAAAAGAGCCGAGCTTTGTGGGTGTTAGATGTGATTCTGTGTTTTCCGTCCAAGACTGCCAGCCAAGTTTCAATGGAAAACAAGACACGACATTTTTCAACACTCTGCTAACTCTTCTTAAGACTAATCTTTTGTAGGCATTGGGATATTCAGAGCAGATTTTTTTTCTGTAGTTGTTTTTATTTTTACTCTGGAGCCTGTGATGGAATAAATCAGTCTTTGCCAAACCAGATACTTTTCTTTGGCAGACATTTGCATATTAAATCTAAAATTGTTTGCCATGACACAGTGAAAAGCAATTCTTGAAAGCCCCTTCACATCCTTCCTGCAAGATCTCACTAGCACCTCCGTAAGTAACACCAACCTGTTATTTTGGAGACCCGATAACCTGGCAGATTCAGCTGTTCCTTGGACCGTCAGCGCTCGGAGCAAAACCGATGATAAAAGGCCTGGAAGACGCACGCTGCTGCGGTAAATCCGTGAGACAGCTCAGGTCTCCCTTCAATTTGGTATTTATTAGGTTTTTTCCCCAAACACAGCAGAAGATAGCGACAACGAGTTCCCATCTGTACATGCCTGCTCCTGAGCGATGGAAAATGACTCTAGAGGCCAACTGGAAGCTGAATAGTTTATACGAGAGCCAAACAACTGAGGTTTAAGGATGACTGATAGGCTGGGACCGACTCCCTGCCCCCGGGAAGGCTGACGGAGGGTACATCCTACACAACGCGTCGCGACGTTGGCCAACAGCTGGAACCAGCTCCTGGCTTCATGGCCGCCGCACCGGTGCGCTGACCTGCTTCGTACCCCAGCGCTTTCCGCCGCCCAAACTCTCTCTGGTGGTTCTATAAAATATGTTGCAATTGGGGATATATTTTTTTTTTTTTTTAATCTTCCACTTCAATATACCAGACTAAGCTAGTAAAAAAATGAGACGGTCATGCTCTTTTAAAATAACAAAACACCCACCCTGGCAGTTATGACATAACCCGGCAGATTTTTCTTGTTACTTTGCTGTTTTAAGTGCCTCACTCAATGTGAATCCAATTACCAAGGCCTTTGTTTTCTCTAACAAAGGGACTGTGTTTTGGGGCTCCGTCTCATCTGGCTTTAATCATCTCTCATGAGGGGAGCTCACTAACAACCACCTTGGGATACCTTTTCTGACAGATTTGGGAAGGCGCATGAAAGGAGGAGTGGTTTGAAGAAAGAGGAGACGAGGTAGATCCCCCTCCCTCTTTTTTTTTTTGTTGGGTTTTTTTTTTTTGACAAGTGCATATGCTTTCCACAGAGCTCCAGTAAACCTGAGCATGACATACCCCCGGCCACGGATGGAAATAATTTTCGAGTGGCTATTTTTTTGGATTGAACCATGGCTTATTTTAGAAGTCTCCAAAGTCTTCTGAAAGAAAGAAGGAAAAAAGCCCAGCTCTGGATCTTCCCTGGCCCATGTGGCTGAAAATTACCCATTTTACTACTATGAAGGCCTGTGCCAGTTGGCCAGTCCAGACAGACGTGTTTTCTTTTCCCTTTTAGGCCTATTCTATAACAGATTTTTCCTCATAAAACTTACAACTGGTGCAGCTCTTCTCCAGTTTGAAAAGCAAAACTTTTGAAATCAGTTGGATTCAATTAGTGTGGCTGAGCACAACGGATCCTCCAAGTGACACAAGGAAAGACACTTTCCTCTCCTAGAAATGGGAGTTTAATTCTCTCCCCCTTCATTGCAGGAAGCGATCACGATTGCTTAAGTCACGCTTTAAAAGTAATTATTTCAATACCGGATTGGTAAACAAAGTCTTATTCCATCCTGAAATGTTGTATTTAAAAGGGAAAACCCTTTCCCAAAGCAATCTTTCCCTGTTAATTGCAGTGTAAAAGACCATCAAACAGTTGGTATTATTTTCTCAATGTTGCATGTAAAATTTACAGTGCGATTTCCATTGCATTCAATAACGAGCACAAGAACTGGTGCTAAGCCTAGAAAAGCTTGTTTTAATCACATATTAATCTCGGTTGTTTTGGTTTTATTCAGTTTATTATTTTTTTTCACGGGGCCGTAACAAGGTTACAAAAGTTCCCAAATACCTGATAGGGAAAAACACTTAATGTTTCTGGGTCAATCCTTTTTCACTGCATGTGACAAGGACAGGAACCGGCCAATTTCCCCCTCTCTCAACCTTTGGCAATGCCAGCAAACAGCCCAGTTACACAAAGCCTTCTGAAGACTGCTCTGTCATCTCAATGGTTCCTGGCTGTTGCTGCGCTTGCTCTCAGAGGCCACCAACCCTTGTGTCATAGGCAAAAAAGAAACCCCCAAACAGCTGCAATGACAAAACCCTATTTTTTTAAAAAAAAGACAACTGTCCAATCTTTGATGAGAATCTGGGATGTTTCCTGATGCCCCAGGAAGTTCGTAAAATGAGGCAAATGCTCAGTTAGAAGTAGCAACCTTCAGGCCCTGCTACTCAGCTTTGGCTTTTGACTAGTTAAGGTGGGATTTTGGGGAAGAACTTCATCAGCCTGCAGAGCTCAGAGGGTCACAGCTCTGGATGGGACCATCTAGTCCCACCTTCCTCTCAGCAGGATCAGCTATCACCCGCTCTTTGCTGAAAGAACCATGATCTATCCCAGCATCTCTCTGCCCTTATCTTTGGCAAGTTTTTCACAGTGTCCTTGTGCAGTTCTGCACTGTAGTTTGCCTCTAGGTTTGAACAGTCATTTCAGATGAATACAACCATTCCCAAAACACAAGGGAGAATTTTTTCCTCTGGGAGAGCCTGTTCCTGACTTCTTTTTTGGTCCAAAACCAACAGACAGGCCTGTACCAGCCACAGCGCTGCACTGACAGCCCCATACAAATCACAAGAGCTACTGTGTTAGGCTAATGTGGGCAATGACCCAGGCAACATGATTTACCAGTACAGTAACTATCATACATTTCATATTGATTTACTAAGTCCTTACATGAGCATTGGAACTAAAACGTACACTGGATGTTGCAGAACTCAAACGATCATGTGACCCTGTCTCCTACCCATACCAAATGGCCACCCAACAGCACGGACACATCGCACCGTACAAAGGTAACTGAAGCAATCACAGAACGAGGAAAAACTGGAACAAAGGAAAATGCTCAGGTAGTTACCTGCTTTTCCACCTAGCTTAAGAAGTTTGCTGAAATGGGATTGCTCTGCTAGGCTTTCAGAAACGTAAGGGGATGTGAAACACGAGGTTCAAACGCAGAAATGTGTTTTTGTGTCCACAGTTTGAAATCAGAAGATTCTGTAGCTGAGAAACGTTCAATGACTGAGCTGACGGATGCAGCTGAGGGTTAGTCATGATGCTTCACCCAAGGCTTCAGGAGAGACTAAGCTGCCTGCCATAGCCAATTGTTGTTATTTATCATTACAAAAGCCGATCTGCTAAGATTCAATGGATTGGCTTCAATTTTAAAAGTTTTAGTTTCTCTTCTTTATAAATGTATTTTTGGAGTCAAAAAACCCCAAAACTCGACGGCAACAAAGCCAAAACCACTGGGATGCCAAGAGTCTACTGGTTGCAGGCACCTCCTAAGACTCTGACAAATGTTCCTATAGATCTCACACTGCCGGTCCTGCCCTAAGTCCCTGTACTCGTAGGCAGCTGATATCAACTGGACAGTGCAACCATCCAGGCACAAGGAAGTTATGCCTTGGTTCTATGTGTGGGTTTTTTTTTAATATACAGAAAAATCAACGCTGTTTTTCCACAAAGCACTAATCATTCTAACTCCTACTATGAATAATTAAGACCATTAATCATATTTCAGGCAAATATTTCCATACAGTCTATTAATACATCCCAATCAGATCAAAAAGACTCAAGACCAGTAATAACTGAGATTCTAAGCTCTGCTAAAAGCAGCCTTTTAAGACATACTGTGGTTCCAGATGTTTTGTGCAGCTATTTATTTAGCTTGTAAACAAGCCACCAAAAACATTCCACATAATCATGGGAGAACCGCAATTACATTGTTGTGGGGATTTACAAAGAGCTCGGCATACTTTTGTGATTTAGAGAAGAGAAATCTCTCATTCTTTCTGAAAGCTGATTTCCAGATTTATGTCTGTGCTGTGAAGCGCCCTGGGAATCATTAAAATGGTGACAAAGAAAAGTGATTTTCTTTATTAAAAGAAGAATGAGGGAGGGGAGGGTGAAATAAGAGAAGCCTCCCCGCCCTCACCCCCCACCCCCCCCCCCACCCTCCCCGCCCTCCCCGCCTGCGCTTTGTG
>WTSP01027584.1:0-10576 GCA_025331215.1 Actenoides lindsayi | reverse complement strand
GAGGTTGGCCGGGGCTCTGAGCACCCTGCTCTGGTTGCAGATGGCCCTGCTCCCTGCAGGGGGGTTGGGTGAGATGAGCTTGAGAGGTCCCTTCAACCCAAACCAGCCTGGGATTCTGTGAACCATGGGATGCATTTGGCTTTGGCCTGGGGCCCGAGGGCGTTGGCTGAAGCAGAAGAACCCCGAGTTACCAGTCAGGTCGTTGTGCCTGGGTCCAGTGAGTTTACCCCGCAGAGAGGTGACTCGGCTTTAAAGTTCATCATCCGCGCAGCTTCCAGCGAATCTTGCTGCAGCGCTTTGCTGCCTGGTGGGACCGGTGCTGTGAGGTCATCCCCCCTCACCAGTGTCAGCCAGGAGCACCCCCAGCTCAACCTGGGAGCCCAGCCACCGGCCCTGGCCCTGCTGGGAAGCGGTTGTGTTTGTTTTGAGCAGCCTCAGCAGGGATTTAGTACTTCCAGCGGTAACAAATGGTGTTTTGTCTCAGTTCAGAGCAGCTCCGCAATGCGCTCGATAAAAAACCCGTCCCCGCGAGGGGGCCTGGCTGGCTCCCGGGCTGATAAGGGCTGGGATAACCGTCCCCCCGCGCTCCTTCCCTCGGCAGCGGCCGGCAGGCTCGTGGAGCAGGGGGGTGAGGTGGTCGCATCGTGAGGTCACGGTTCAGGCGTCAGCCACGCAGCCCGTGTGAACGCATCGTCTGCGCCGGGGTCCCTGGGGGCTCTGGGTGAGGCCCCGGCAGGATTTCCCAGCCCCACGGGCTGTCAGGGGGATGCCTTTAGCCCGGGGCTGGCGGGCAGGATGCCGGGGGGCTGTTGGCAAACTCTTCGGGCCGATGTCGGGGTAACTCGGCCCCTGTCGGGAAGCAGCACCCAGAGACGTCTGCGTCTCTTCGGGGGCCACCGAGGTGTTTTCCTGCATCCTGCCCCGGGATGCTTCCCCGGGTCGAGCTCCGGCAGCCGGCACCTCGTGCACCATAAAAGGCAAAGCGCTGGGGAACTGCTGCCGGGTGGGAGCCGCGGTGGCTCGCTGCAATGCCAGGCATCCCGGCTGTGTATACACGGATTAGAACCCTCCAGCTCTCCCGCTCCCCCGCCCTCCAGAGGGTTTACAAGAGCCCTTTGGCGGAAGGATTGTCCAAAGGGAAGAACTTTCCGCTCGGGGGGTTGTTTAGAGAAATGCCCGAAGCGTTAATAGGGATTTTTCGAGAAGTTACGTTTTGGAGTCTCCTTAAGGGAAGCTTCTTTCCGAGGCTGCCGTCAGGCTTCTCTGTTTATCTCAGTCGTGGGGTTTTTTTCCCCTCTGTCCCAGCAATTCCCTTTTAGCAATAACAATATTCCCGCAGACCCTTCCAGCCGGCCCGTCCCTGCCCTGCGCGCGGGCGGCATCTCCCCGAAAGGCTGGGACGCAGCCCAGGGCTGCGCGATGCTTCCAAGGAAGGAGCGCCGGGCGAGACGCTGCGCGGCCGTCAGGCACGGGGCAGGGAGGAGGGGAAGGGTGCCAGGGGCACGGCTCTGGGTTTCCGAGCTCTCCGTGAAACCCACGGAGGAGCTGCCGGAGGCGATCCTGCCCAGACGAGCCGCAGCAGATGATGACCTGGCAGTAAATCACTCCGGAGGCAGCGAGATCGGAGGGAAGCCAGGGAGGGTTGCTGCTCGGGACCGCGGGGAGCTGTTGCTGCAGCGGGTTGGGGAAAAAGAGGAGAGTCCCTGAGGAAAGATGCAGCCGGGCAGCGAGTCCTGCCTGTGAAGGGCTATGGACCAGCACATGAGGAGCTGGGAGGTGCTTTTACGGTGGCTCAGGTGGGATATATTTGGGTAGGGACCGGCGTAGCGTCAACTGTGACAGCTGTCGTGTTGGGAGAGAGGCTCCTGCCCTGCCGCAGAGGATGGGCTCCGCCACGCCAACGTGCAGTTTCATCTCTGCTGGCCATGAGGCTAAAAAATGCCGATTCACATGACCCAGGCACGGAGGCTTCCAAGCTGCCTCCGTCTCTCCCAGTAGCGGAGGAAGGAGAAGGCGGTGCTGAAACTCTGCCGAGACCCAAGGTGGGAAGAAATCTTGGCTGGCCAGTTTCAAAGCCTTTGGACCGGGCGTTACGGTGACTGAGCTCCTGGCCATGGAAGCCTCCACCTGGCAGCACTATGGATATTTACGGGATGACACAAGTCAGGAGAGGGGGAGAGACTGCGCCTCTTCCCGGGAAGCCTCTGCGGGGACGTGTGAGGATTATTCCAAGCTGCAGCTCGGCCAGAAGGGCCTGGGGAGCAGGGGGGACCTCCCCGACCCCGGGAGCGACACGAAAGCCCCTGACAAGACGTTGGAGATGAGCGGCAGCGGGCAGTGGGGGCTGGCAGGAGACTCGTGCTTGGAAGACCACCCCACGTCAAGAGGGCGCTGGAGAGGGGAGGAGGAAGAAGCCCCTCCGAAGGTGTACAAGATGGAGGTTGGGCAGGGGCGAGCGGGCACGGGCAGGACGGTGAGGCCGGTGGTGTACAGGCTGGAGGAGAGCGAGTACAGGCGCCTGATCGAGGAGGCAGAGGCAGAACCCGAGGAGGAATGGGAAGCGGCGGAGCACAAGGTACCTGTGATTCAGGAGGGCTACCCAGGGGGTGGGAAGGCGGCAAGTCCGAGCCTGAACAGACTCAATGCTTTCCAAGGAGTCCTGAGGAGGCAGATAAGCCGTTCGGACTCGGAAAGCAGCGCAGAGAGCAGGCAAGTGAACAAACTGACCCTGAACTCTCCCTCGGAGGGGAACAAGCCGAGTGTCCCCATCAGGTCGGACAGCTTCGAGCGGAACGCCGTGCTCATGGATTACATTCTGCAAAGCAAACAGGAGGCAACAACATCTGCTTCCTGCGTCCCCAGAGAAAGCGGCAAGGCAGCCGAAAGCCTCAGGCAGGCTCGGAGCTTCGCCCCCCAGCCCCACGGCGCTCCGGACCTTTGCCAGAACGGGCAGACCGGCGAGGAGGAGCCGGCCGGGAAGCTGGAGCCGGACAAGCAGGTAGCGGGGAGCTTCGAGAGAGCGGTCTCTGTGGTTGCAAATTATGCTTCGGTGGCTAGAGAGGCCGGGAAGCTTGCGAGACAGAGCAGCATCCAGCTCCTTGAGAGCAGGGACCAGCTCGGAGGTGAAGCAGATGCAGGGATACTCGATTCATACGGCCAGAAAAAAACCCCACCGGCCCCTCCGGTCAGGTCCCACAGCAAGGAGAGCCTGGCTTTGAGCATGAGCAGGACGGTGGCGATGACAGAGGCGCTGCTGGAGCCCTACAGCGATGCGGTGAAGCCTGCCAAGGAGCAGTGGGCAGCTGGAGGCGAGGAGCAGCTCCCTGGAGGCAGGACTGCAGGAGGAGGGGGCTCGGAGGAGCCGGAGCGGAAGGGGAGGAAGAGTCAGGAGGATGAGAAAGTGCTTAAAGTCGCCGATGCCAAGAAGACCTTTGAGAAGCCCAAGGCGGCGGAGGGGAAGGCAGCGACACCGGCGCCCAGCGCTGCCAGGAAAGGTGAGGTGTGAGGTGGTGGCTCTGGCCCGGGTGGGCTGGCAGACCCCGGCGTGCCCTGCGGGGCTGGGGGTCCCGCAGCACCCTGCAGCCCGGGGACGGGTGGGGACGAGAGGGGAAGGGGGGGGTTCGCGAGGCTTTTCCAAAAAATCCCTGACTTGTCGTAGCCGGGATGGGCTCGGGGCGTGATTCGCGACCCGCGGTCGTAAGGAGGCAGGAGGAAAGCCAGGCGTTGATTCGCGTCGACTGTCTGCTCAGGGAAAGTACTCTGTGAAGCGAAGCTGGTTTGTGATCAAGAGATTGGCTTTCACAGGCTCCTCTGCACATAAATAAGTCTGATTTCCAGTACTCCTGCACTGCTTTGCATGGATACAGGTGCAGAAGTGCCCATGTGATGTGTTCTCTCGCTGTCATGTGGGATTATTTGCCTCTGTCTCTCCAGGCAGTGTCTGAGGCAATTTCATTTTACGTTAGTTATGGTATAGAAAAGAGGAATTGTTTTCCTTAGGTGCTTTTCCTCCCGTGCTGTGGCTTAGCTGAATGAGGCATTTAGGAGAATGACATCAACTTGGAAAGCCTTTCACTGGAAAACTACAGATAAATGAACTTCATTGAAGTTTTACCGGTAAACCAGCAGTTGTACGGAACTAGGGAGGGATTAGAAACGAGTGTCTGAGAGTTTGGATCCTGCAAGGAGGCATCAGACCCAGGCTGGTTAACTCGCATCTTCTGTTCATTGACAACCTGTGATTGTGGATTGCCTTATAAGGGAAAATAAGTGTGTTAAGGCACAGGAAATCTGCACTGGCTTTGAATTGCGCAGCCTGTTTGCTTAAGAACTGGGGGTGATTATCCCACCGCGTTTGGCACGTTGCGCTGTCAGTTACCCTTCGGCCCCAGAAGTCACCAAACCGAGCCAGCACGTGAGCGTTGCCGCAGAGTTTGTGTGTGTCGGTGCAAACGAAAAGCCTACAGCGCTGAAAACACCAGGTCCTGCGCTCTCAGGAAGCATCTGAAGAGACGTTATCGTTCTCAGGATGCAAAGAAGTAGGGTTGTGAAATGCTCGTCGCTGCAAACTCCGTGCCACCCGCCCGACTCGGGCTCTGCGGGCGAAGCGGTGCCGATGTTACCAGGGTGTCCGCGTCTCCGCTCCTCCTCCAGGTCCCAGACGGACCCGGAGGGGATGGGTCAGTGGTACAGCAGCTCGGGCCCGTTCCCATCAGCCGGCTCAGGTGGAGGGCTCGTCCCCTCGGCAGAGGCAGGAGGGCTTGGCGGGGCTAGCGGAGCAGGGGGATGCGCTGGTGATCTCACAGGGGAGGAGGGACTGCAAGAAATGGCTCCTAACAGATGTTTACCTACTCCTTCCGTGGGAGAAATAGAGAGGGAGGGTCAAGGTCGATTTCGGTGCTGAACAGAGAAAATGTTGCAGTGGAGGAGTAGGAAGAGCTTCGCAGTTTGCTATGTCGGTGACACAGCCTGTTTGAGGTTTGGGTTGTTTTTTTTTTTACACCTGTTTCTGAAGGTATCTCTTCCCAACTCTCACACCGCCTACCAGAACATGAACACCTCACGGGTATTTACCCTTACGGGATTCCTTTCTTAGACCTCTGATTTTTCCAGCGTCTTTAGCCCACCTTGATCCTAGACGGCAGGGAGAAAAACAGAACAAGATGGCAAAAGGCTGCAGAAGGGGTTGAGTAGCGAGGACGAGACGAGGCTGGGTGATGAGTCTACCGTGGAGTGCGACGGGGAGCGCGGGGCTGAGCCTCACGCTGCTGCTCACGGCCCCTGCTCGCTGCTTGTTGCCTGGCTGGGCTTTTTCTGCTCTTCAGAACGACAGGAAGTGTCAATCCCAGCCTATTCACCTTGTAAACAAAATACAGCTTGTTTTTCCTCGTTTCTTCTTTTCTCGTGTGTGTGTTCTGCTTTCTCGTCTCTCTCTCCCTCGTTAATCATCTGGTGTAGCAGAGATAGCCACAAAGAAAATCCCGCCTGCTGCAACTACTGGCTTCAGTTTTATTTGGTGTCCCAACGTTTTAATGAGGTACTGGGACCACCTCCCTGTTACGGCAAAAATGGGAAAGAAAAGGAGAGGGTGGGGGGGGGGAAAAAAGTCACGATCCCGTACAATGATGGAGAAGAAAAAGAAATGAGGAGCTAGGTCTGAAATTAATGCAGAGACTTCCTTTTGCTGTAAAACCTGCGGGCAGCACCTCTCGCTCTGCCTTTCCTTGGCGCGGCGTGTGCGACGCCCGTGTTACTGCACCGAGCACACGTGAGAGCGTAGAGCTGTGGTGGTAAATGTGCTTTACGAAGTGTGTTGTAAATCATTAATAACAATAGCATCAATAATTCATCCCCATCCTGATCTAATGCTCAATTATGATCACTTATCAGCCTCCAGCATCTTCCACCCGCTCCCAGCGGCGCACAGACCATGTCAGCACAAGTGCAGCGGGATTTTCATTGCCCTTTAGGGAGGGGGGGGGGTTGTGATCTGACCCGAATTTCCTGGAGCTGGAAGCAGCACAGGGACTCATTTGGTGGAAGGTGGGGCAGACTCAGGAATAAAACCAAGGGGTGCTGCCTCCTGACCCCCTGTTTTAATCCACGTCTTCCTCTTTCCTTTTTCCTCCCTGCTCTGTGAGACGCTCTCGCCACTTCTCCCTCTCTGGCTGTTGTTTTACAGCTCGTATTGAACATATCGCTCGCCTCAGCATCATTCCATAATTCTACAGCTCCCCTTTCTGGCCAAGGATTGAATAAGGCCAAACCAGACAGATTTTCCTCTCCCTCTGTCTCCAGGCACACGCTTTGCTGGATCCAGGGACCGGCTCAGCTCAGGGCAACGCTTCCCTGGGTAGCCCACAAAATCCTGTCCCCGAGACAGCAGTGGTCAGCCCAGAGCTGTTACCTGGTGGCTGCGAGGACAATTTTGTCTTGGCAGCTGCTGGGCATTGAAATGTCCCTTAAAAACCAGCCTTGGACGCTGTTTAATAAAGTTCCCCCCAGCATTCGACATGCGCTCAATAGACATTGAGAGAAGGAGGCAGAAAGAGTAAATCTCATGCTATTCCACACCCAGAAAAGGGGCTCGCTCTTGGGTTTGGTTTTTCATTGTGATCAGTTCAGATTTCCCCACGATCAGACCCCACAACGTTCCAGTGATGTCAAGTGCAGTGTGAGATCCCACCACTGATTTCAAGGGGAGCAGCTCAACCTGCTGCATCTGGCCTTGGGGTTCTAAATCACAAGAGCCGCAGAGGAGGAAAGGGAAAAATCACACAGCTTTCAGCTGGGAGAACACAACGCTTCCTGTGAAGCGATTTAAACAGAGCGATAAGTCAAAAGGCTTCATAAAATAGATAGGTAAATAGTGGACGCAAACGTCCTGCAAAAGTCGTGTAACTGGGAGAGCTGCGAAGCCCAGATCTGCAGCGCAAACTGTCACGCCCGTCATATTTTGCTCGACTGAGACATTAAGCTGCAAAATAGCAGGACTTTAAAACTGCCGATCTCTCTAAACCCCCCCCGTAAGCCGCGTTCCTCCATTCAGAATATATTTAGCCACGAGGATTTACGCAAATCGAAACGTTCGAGGGAAATTCATCCCTCAAGTGACTTTACTGGTTCGGAACGGCTGGGTTTGCCGTCCATCCCCGACCCCTCACAGGCTCCCAGCCAAGATGTGTAACAATCAGCCAAAGACCAGAGAAGCCACCAAATTTTCTCCCAAGTAATGCTGCAGGTGTCTGGTCTTTCTTCACCCTTTCTAGCTAATAAAAAACCGTGCTGGCCAGGAAGGTTGCTTTGAAGGCACGTCAAGATCGCGGTAGGAGCGGCCCCGTGGGATTTGCTGCAGTGATGGAATTGATGCATATTTGCAAGCCAGCTAAATTTAGCTGCTGACATAAGTTTCAGAGGCGGAGCCTGTCGAGCCGGTGCCGTTTCCGTATAAAGGCTGTGAGGGAGACTGTTTGCTGCAATCGTGCGTCGATGTCGCAGAGGGTGAAAATCTGTGGGCCGGGCGACACCGGCACGATGTATTTTTGGCTAAATTCTGAATTTTCTCTGCAAAGTTTAATAGCTGGGCGTGTTGGTGCTGGTTAAATAGGACAGATGTTGTTGTGTGGTTCCTTGTAGCTGCAAGGATTTGGTAATAGGATATTTTCCTCTACAAAAAAAATAAATGAGAATTTGCAGCATATTTTGACAAGTTGTGAGGCTTACATCGCTCCGGCTGTAATTTAAGTCGTGTTTGTTGGAATGATTTTATTCAGCTGAAGTGATGAAGATTATTGTTTACACTGGAACCAGAGAGCGTGTGTAAAACCTTAGCTGTTGAAAGGCTTCAGCCTGGAATTCATTTCATTTCCTCATCCCTTGTACGGGGAGCTGTTGCGATCTAAATGGCTTGTTAATCCAGGTCAGGATCCGAGTGGTCTTTGGAGCATTTCCATCCAAACCACTGAAGGAAGCGCTAGTGAAAAATGAAGTATCTCACTAGCGAAAATTCAACAGGTACCATTTTCTGAGCCCGTCCTTAGCAGCTCTTCCAGTGCCATGTTGAGCAAGCTGCGCTGCGGGAGGATCCATCACGACATGCGCCAGGAGCCCGCTGCTCTGGTGCCCGTTTTTGAGGTGTCAGTGGGAATTCCTCAGGGCAGATTTCACACCATGTCCTCTGGGCATCACCCTCTCTTTCGGTGGATGCTGAAAAATCTTCCTTGGTTTCTCTTCCAGGCTCTTGGGTGGTGCTGGGCACTGGTGCCTTCGCTGTCGTTTGTCAATCCAGGGTAAAGCATCACCCGGTACACGGTTAAAATATCATTTCAAGCTCACCCACTGGTTTGAGTAGAAGGAGCTCTACCTGTGTCTACATTTAAGCATCGTTTTACGTGCTTATGTTAATATGTTGTTTATAAAGTTTTACGCCACACGCACCAGTTCGAGCCTCCTAATAAATGAATGGCCGCGGGGACTGGCAAAGACACCCGGCTCTGTCACTGACTCATGGGGTGACCTTCAGCCCGTCACGTACCTACATGGAAAACATGAATCAGAACCTAACCCCACCAGGCTGCAGGTTACCTGCGGCTCCGCGCCGGGGCTGCCAAACGGCTTTCGTTTTCTGATTTTTGAGCGTTCAAGAGACTGTGTGAGGGAGGAGGGTGGAGAGAGAGCGTGCTGGGCTGGTGTGCAGAAGGAAGGTATTAATTTCACCGTAATTGGTGCCGCGGGCTGTGCGTGGAAGGGGTGTGGGGTTGCAATTGTAATCATGGGGTGTAGAATGTTTTTTTTATCAAGGTGTTGCTCTGTCGGTAAGAGAGACTTTCCTGCTCCTTGCATCAGTGGTTAAACTAGTGTCAAAGTTTAACAAACACTGGGTAGCGCTTGTTTAATTTGTAGCTAATTTGGCAGCTGATGTTTCTCGCGGCTGCCATCACCAGCAAAAAAACCACCACAGCTGCATCTCCGGGAGGCTTTCTGCACTTTTTGACACCCAGCTATCGCTTATCGGGGGGTGGTTCACAGCCCCGCGGCAGTTTCCTGGGTGAAGAGGAAGGTTCTGCGCTCAGCTCAACATAACACACGCATTTCCCCAAGCTCTGAAGGGCTGCAATGGGTGTGTACCTCCTTTGAAGAAAAAAAAAAATAAATAAATATTAGGCCCCTTAAGCACCTAACCACATGCAAATGAATTTGCAAATATCGGCCAGGAACGTCTGAGGAAGTTAAGACGGGCGTTTGGTTTTGGCCATGTATGGTAAACGCTGCGCGACGCGGGCACCGCTCTAGCGTCGCTCGTCCGCTCCGCGCGTCCCCTGGAGGGACGGAGGCAGGCGGCCCGTGAGACTGGTGTCACCCTGCCTGCTTCAGGTACTCCCCTTCCCACTGCTCGCTGGCCACCGGTCCAGCGACCCTTAGCTGGCCAACAGCAGAGACGACCCCTTCTTTCCATCCACGTAACCCAGCATCCCCTAAAGCGGCCTGATTTTCAGCGCCGCGGGGAGACTCTGCGGTTTGAAGCCGCTATCCCACGCTTTGCATCCAAGCGTGGTTTTTAGCGAGGGCTTGAACTCCTCCCTTCGTCACCGTCTTGCCAGCAGTGCCCTTCTCCTGCAGGCTGCAGGCCCTGGCGAGCTGGCCCCAGGAAGCGGGGCAAGGCCGTTCTTTGCTCGCCGGTTCTCGGCGGTGCTGCTGCGGCCCAGCCCAGGCTTCCCCTGCACCCTGCTCGGCTCACTGGGGACAGTCTCACCCGGGAGCTTGTCCCTCACCCAGCGCTCGCGGTCTGGGGGGGGTTCGTGGCCGTCGTGCCCCCGGCCCCTCCCTTCGGATCCCCACCGGTGCTGCTCCCCCGGGGACCCGGAGCGGGGGCGGGAGCGGCGTCCCACGAGGCACCGCGGCCGGGCCCGGGAGGGTGGAGGCCAGAGGGGTCGGTGAGGCCACCGAGCCGTGGGCAAGGGGCTCAGAGCCGGAGGGGATCCGGGAGGGACGAGATGTGAGGCGGGCTGGGGGGCACCGCGGGGCACAAAGCGGCTCCGTGTCTGAGGGGAACGGGGCTGTGAGGGGAGGGGCCGGAGGCAGGCTGGGGGACACCGGCCCGGCTCTGAGCACGAAGGGAACCGGGGCCGCCGCCTCCCCGCCGCGGGGGGAGCGGTGAAGGGAGAGGAGCGGCGGGGGTGCCGCGGCCGAGCCCGGTGCCCTCGGAGAGGGTCCCGGGCAGGGTCCCGCCGCTCCCCGGACTGCGGGGCGGGGAGGGAGGGGAGGAGAGAGATAGCGAGCGCGCGACCACGCGTGGCGGCGAGCGCCGTGCCGCCATTGGCTAACCCAGCCGCCACTCGTGTCGCCAGCCCCGCCCTCCCCATATTGAGAGGCGGGCCCGGGCACGAGCGGCAGAGGGGCGGTGCTTGGAGAACGGGCCGCGGCGCGGGGCGTGGCCGTGGGAGAAGGGGCGTGGCCTGACGGAGGGGGCGTGGCCTGGCGGGCGGCGCTGCCCGTGCCCGTCCCCGCCCCGCGGCGCTCAGTCGGGCGGCGGCGGCGGCAGCGGCTGAGGCGGCTCCGCCGGGCTGAGGAGCGGACG
>WTSP01027583.1:40789-56815 GCA_025331215.1 Actenoides lindsayi | reverse complement strand
CAACAGCCTAAAAAGTCCCTCCCCAGCTTTCTTGTAGGCCCCCTTCAGACACTGGAAGGCCACAATAAGGTCTCCCCAGAACCTTCTCCTTTCCAGACTGAACAACCCCAACTGTCTCAGTCTGTGCTCATAGGAGAGGTGCTCCAGCCCTCTGATCAGCTCAATAAAGTTTTTCTGATTCACAGTGTGCAAGAACAGCACAGGGAGCCTGCACAGAGTCGACCACTCAGAGACACTGAGAAACACGCGATTCATCAAGTAGCAGTTGCTGAATTGTTACTACTGGCTCACCACCATGGGAAAAAAAGAAGGGAACCTGACAATGCCTCCAAGGCAAGAAGTTTTAACAGTGGAGGCTGTCACGTTTTCACACTACAAACAGCCTGTCTCTCATTCCGTGGAGGCTGCCTGTCAAAATACATGTTCAGATCGAAGGGGTGGGTTCTGGTACACTCGGTAAACCGAGAGATGGATTCCCATTTATGGCTTTTCCACACCTGCAACCTACAACCGACAGAAGACACAAGCTAGAAAACCCAGCGCCGCTTTTATGATTCTAGGACATTTATTCAGGAAGAAATGGGTAACGCCTCGGGAATCTCCTCAGCCCTTTCCTCCCGGCTGCTGAGGCAGCCTGAAGCCCACCAGGCCGGCGACCTCCTCCGGCGAGCGCTCCCCTTTGCCGTGGTACTCCTGGTGCAGGGCCGCGTGCTCCCGGACGCTGCGGAGCAGGCAGAGGTAGGTGGCGGCCTGGAAGTGCAGCTCCTGCTGGGCCCGGCACAGCTTCTCGCTGGTGACCTGCCGAGAGGAGGGAACAAGCCCCGGACACTTCAACTCCCCGCCGAGGCCATAGGCTCCCGCTCCGGGCTGTGCGGCCGCGGCCAGGGAGGAAGAGGAGGGAAGGGCAGATGGGGGGGAGCCCGTCCGTTACCCGGTGGGCGCGGAAGGCCGCCACGACGTGCCGGTAGGCGGGGTTGTGGCGGTACGGGCGGCCCGCCGGGCCGCTGGCGCGGCGGAGCTCCCGCAGGAGCGCGCGGAAGGTCCGCAGCGGAGAGCCCAGCGCCGCCATCTTCTGGGCGTCCCCGCCCAGCCGACCAATCAAGCGCCGCCGCCTTGCCGCGGCGGCCAATAAAGAAGCGTCCGGCGTGCGCGCGGGCTTCACCCTCGTGCCCTTCACCCTCCTCGCGGATGAGGCGCGGCTTCGTCAGCGCGGGCTGTCGAGCGCCGAGTCGAGCGATCGCTTTCTCCGACCCGCCCCCCCCCCCTCCGCAGTGAGGGGAGGCCGAGTGCCGAGGCAGGGCCGAGCCGAGGCTCGTGCGCGCGCACCAGCGCCGCCGCCGGTGGAAGGTGCCGGGGTAGGATCGCCGGGAGGCGCTCGAGGGCCCAGCCCCTTAGGGGTGGCCGAGTGGGGCCGTGGCCCTTCTGCCCAGCCCGCGAGCAGCCCACGCGTCTTCGCGAGGTCTCCGGCCTTAGAACGATTTATAGCTCGCGAGGACCGACTAGGGACGCTCAGGAGCCCGCGGAGCCTCGGGCCCGCCGCGGCTCAATACCGGTGCTCTGGGAAAGGAGCACGGTTTGAACGTCGCTGAGCTTCGGCAGGGGGCGGCCGTCTCGCCTCAGCGGGAAGGAAAAAGACTGCTCACCCCAGATGGGACTCGAACCCACAATCCCTGGCTTAGGAGGCCAATGCCTTATCCATTAGGCCACTGGGGCTGCCGCGGGAGAACGTTTTCTACGCTGGCATTTCTCGCTCGTCCCCGCCCCTCTTCCTGTTAGAGGAAGCGTTGATGGCCGCTGGCTGGGCAGCACCTCCCCGCCGGCCCGAAGCCGCCTGCCGCGTAGGCCCCTGGGAGCTGCTGGGCCGGGGAGGGCAGGGGCCCGTCGGAGCAGCTCGTACACCAGGCCAGCGTCCCGGACTTTGCGTTGGAATAACGCACCCCGAGAGGGAAGAGTTCCTGTCTAAGCTAATCGCCTGGTCGTTGTAAAAGGCCGCTTCTCGCTTGCAGCATTTTCCTTTGGGTGGGGGCAGCTCACACCCCTTCCACCCTCTGCCCCCCAAGAAAGAAGAATCCAACAAAAAGCCCCAAGTAACAACCTTTCAAGGGAAGCCTTTTTACATCTTTTATTTTTTTTTTGTGAGAAACCACAGAGACAAGACTAATATGTACATTCCTCTTTATTTAATACAGCACAGACACATGACACATAAAAAAAAAAAAGAAAAGTACTCATGAAAAAAAGCCTGTCGCCCTTCAGGACAGGGAACAGCTATGCCAAATTGAGTAAGGCTCCTACTGCAGAACAGGGGTCTGCTGGCAAGGTTGGATCCCAGAGCAAAGTCTGCTGACAAAAAAAAAAAAAAAAAATTAAATCTTTGCTCTCCTTTCAGGAAAGGAGAAAATAACAGGGCGAGTCCCTCTTGGAACAGGTGGAGGCAGCATTATCTGCAAGGTTTGCAGGATACAAACCTGATTATGGTGTTTGGACCAAATCACGGGTAAAATGAGAAATGCGCTCCAGCTATTCTTGTAGAGGGCCCAAAGTCCTGACCTCTGAAAACATCAGACTTCTCAGGGATAGCAAACCTGAGTATCGGGAAGGAGTGAAAACATCAAGTAGTCCCACAGAAGAGAGTTAAAATTAGTCTCCCTGGTAGGGCTCTGCTAGCCACAACTGGGAACGTGCAGGGGAACAAACCGGCTTCCCAACTAATAAAAGAATAACAGCCATTAAACTGACCAGAAGAATATATGCATTTGGAACTGATGCGGGCTTTTGTGGCAGCAGCTTCTTCCTTTTCCCGCTTCGGTTCAGGATGGAAATTAAGCAGGCACCAGTTCCTCGGGCAAAGAGCCTTACACACTTTAAAAAAAAAAAATTAAAATACAAAAAAGGGAGACAGGTGTATTTACAAAATCCATGGCTGGTACAGTACATCATTTTTAAGACACACTAAATGCTACAATCTTTCAGGTCCTGAGATTATTACAAAAAAACCCCAACAACTCAAAGCTTGTGTTCAGGTCCAGTTTTATAAGGAGAGAGGAAAGAAATCAGACATTTAAAACAGTATCCCTTGAAGTTATTAGAACACATCTCCCACAAACGCAAATGAAAGCAGTGCTAACCACCCCAACGTAGCTGCATTCGGTTGTTCAGGCCTGTTGTCACAAGAGGGGAGCATTTCACAGGGGAGTTTCTCCAGAGAGCTCATCAGGTAAGCACACGGCTGTTCCGATCCTCTCTCCATTACTAAGCCCTATGATCCAAAATAAGGGAGTATTAAAAGAAGGAAGGGGACCTTGCAGAAATTCATGCTGGACTGAGTAAAGGATCACAGAAATCACCAACTCAGGTTTGCCATCTCATAGTAGCTGTGCATTCCTTTTATTTGAAGCCGAGGAATGCAGAGAATTCGAGCTGCAATTTAACATGGTTGTAACAAAGCGCTCGGCCAGCGGTTTGTTCTGAGCTACCTCGTGAAAGGGAGGAAAACAATTTGTTCCTCTGTTTCTCAGCCTTTCACTGTCTTGGGGATCACAGCAAGTCAGGCAGAGCCGAGCTGGCTACATCCAAACTTGCTTTTATATATATTTAGTATATATGTGACACCAAACAAAGGATGCTAAGGCCAAACCTCTGCTGAGGGGATGATCCCCACACTACCATTAGCTGTGCAGGCAGGTATTTGGATGCTCTGTTCTTGACTGAGCCTCCTTATCAGGCAGAACTAAAGGGACTTGCACCCACACCTGGGTTTTTTTCCCCTAAAGAAATATTCTTAACATAGCGCTTTTGTATCATCAGAGGTTATCACCACAGATGCCCTTTCATTATAAACACCTGACTTTAAGCTAGAGAACACCAGCATATTAAGCATTAATCATGAAATGCTTCTAACCCTCAGTAAAAGAAGACTACAAGAGACAATTCACATAACAAGGGTACTAGTTTAACTGCTAAAATATAATGCTGCTCAGTAGACTTTGGGGGGGTAAATAGTAGTTAGTTTTGTAATTTTTTTAAACAGTAGTCCAAAAATAAAATTTCTCCATCTATTTCCAGTATGGATCTTGAGAACTATGCAAGAACATGGTACTAATTGCTACATGATGGAATCACCGGCAATAAAACACACACTACGTTTCTCACCTCTGAGCTAAACTGTTATTTGTACTTACATACAACAAGACTAAAAAATCAGTGAGAAATACCTGGGGATCACGATTCTGTTTTTATTTGAAGATACAGCTACTATGTAGCCGATAACTCCCCTTTAGAAGCAACTTCATTTAAGTGAGAAATTGATTTAATTCCCTTTTGATACTGGAAGGAAACCTGGGATGCCTTGTAAGTTTCTCCCCAAATCCAATCTGTACATTAAAAGACACTGCTGTGGCTTTCTTAAACCAGTTTTGAAAGCTGAATATTCTAAAAAACCTCTCAAGACTAAAACCTGTCAGAAGAGGGGCTTTTAGCTTCCCTCTTGAAGCAACTTCATGACACTCGGTGTTGCACCAGTGAAAGGGTTTCTTTTTTTAAAATACAAATTTCTTTCTTCATGTTAGCAAAAAGAAAAAAAAGACTTCTGCAGTACAGACATTCAAAAAATATTCCATTTTCTTTGGGTAAAACTTCAACATGTGTTAAGAGGGGTAGCTGGGGGAAGGAATGCATGTAACACTGAAACACGTAAATACTTTTTATCTGCATAGTTGTAATTAGTGACTACTAATCAAACTAAGGCCTTATCTGGAAAAAGCTGAGAACACAAGCAAGTTTCTTCCCTCACTCTCCACTCCTCTGGTGAAATCTGGTCAGTCTCAAAGGAGCTCTGGCTGCCTCAGCAGCTACTTGGTTTGTCCTGGGATGGTGGTACCTCCAGACTGGTTTTGCTTGATTCTCTCCCTCCCTTTTTCTCTTGGTACTAGACAGTGACAAACATAACTATCTGTTGATAAAAATACTACTGCACGCACTGCTGGGCAAAAAAAAACCCCAAACAACAAACTCCCTTAGGATGAGCATGTTAGGAGTCAAACATAGTGTACACTGCTTGCTTTGGATTACTTCGCCATAAAGAAAAACTTACTAGTTAATGATTATTATTTACGCAGGAGATGAAAACAAGAGACTGCAATTCACTTCTAGACATACAACATTATTTTTTTTTTCCAGAGTTGCTCTGTAGAATTACAGCTGTCAAAAATGGCTGCAAAATATACACCTATATCCTTGACTACTGACAAGATTAGCACAGTTTTATTTATGAGTGTGCAAAAAGAGCTGTAGGGAATCTTTGTACTTCCCGAGTTTTGGGCCAGTTCCAGGCCGTGCTGATCTCTCAGCGTAACTCATAGCAGCAGCAGGGCTTTCTATGGCCCCAAAAGGCTATTACAGCAGCAAGGGATCACCGGGTCATAGAAAAAAAGATGATGAAGCCACACCAGAAGTTTCCACAAACAAAGCATTCCCCTTACACAACAGTTATCTTTCCAGTGGCCCAGTAAGCATACTTCTGGCTGCTTATTTTGGCAGTGATTTCTTAAGCAGTAGACAGACACAGATTTTCACAACAGCTGCATTTGTTAAAAAAAGACTGCAACAGTCAACCATCATCACCAGCTGTAGATTCCCCATCTCACAGACCAGCCCAGGATAAAGAGCGAGTGTGCCCAAAATGAATTAAACAGCAACAGAAGAGCCAGGTTAGCTCAGTTTACTGTCACAGGGGGATGTGCCAAACTCCACTGAAATGAACTTCACTGATGCACCTAAAGCAGATTAAGAAGCACTCTCACTATCATTCCCAACTGGCTGAGCTACCAGCAACAGTCCTGTATCTTTGACTGGCACCATTGGACTGGTAGAAGAAATCCGCCTGTGGCACAGTTCACATAAACAGGTTCGCTCAAACATGTGAGGACAAGACAAGAACTGAAAGAGCAGTTAGGTTATTCCCTGCCACAGGAAC
This sequence comes from Actenoides lindsayi, assembly GCA_025331215.1. Taxonomy (NCBI): domain Eukaryota; kingdom Metazoa; phylum Chordata; class Aves; order Coraciiformes; family Alcedinidae; genus Actenoides; species Actenoides lindsayi. The sequence goes on along the minus strand of WTSP01027583.1, from coordinate 50,841 downwards.
ATGTTGGATTTGATGTCTTATTTTCTGCTTTCTAGACAGGTTCACCTAGGAAGGACTCTTCTTTCTATTCCCATTCTAGAAAGTAAATGCTTCCTTTTCATACTGCAACTCAAAATTAGATATTCCCCAGGGGAAGCACATGAGAGAACTAGCACAGTCTAGTGATGCCTACTCACGGTACCTTAAGTTTAGCGCTCGATCAACAAGTGAATTGCTAATTTCAGGTGTGCAGTTTTATAATAATCGTAAATTAGATAGAACCTTGACACAGGATTGTTAAAATCACTAAGGTATCTATTGCAGATTGCTAGTTTTGTCAGAGAACAAGGAACCGAGGATACTATTATGAGGGCTCACTTGTGGCTAACAACACATGAACTTACTGTTCATTATATTCAGAGAACAAACCATTATTGAAATATCAATAAATTGAGAAAAATTACAACTAGAAAAGTACATCATGGTGAATGATTTCGGCAGCATGTGAAGCGTAACCAGGTTTAATTTCAATTAGCAGCTGCACTCTTGCAGGTTTTACAAAATCCCTTCTCACAATGCACAGTAGAAAGCAACAACTTTGGTAAATGTGAGAATCCTTGCAATAACTGGTGTCAAGCAGCTGTGACAAGCAACATACAAGATCACTTGCAATTAATCTCAATTCAAACTTGCTGTAAGTTGCTATTTTTACCTTCTCCCCCCCCCACCCACCTCCTTGGGGTTGTCAGCCACATGTCTTTGCCTCAGAAATTGTGTGAAGTGGTCCAGTATGTAATAAGGTTGCCAGACAGGGCCGAGTATGTTTTACTTGCAACCTAATTAAGAATCAAATTAAAAACCTTCAGAGAAAAATGCAAAAAAGTATCATTCCCATTAGCCACCTCCTTCCTCCCATGCGCACTTACGCACACTCACACTCCTTTATTGTACTGCCACCTTTGCACAAACGTTCACCTTTACGCAATGTGTTCACCGGAGCCAGCAGACTGTAGGAGGATGAACAGGTTTCACAGGAATATTGCTGTGTATGTGTCTGTGTGAGCACGTGTGAGTGTCAGAAATGCACAAGCATGCAGAACCAACGCCATGGTACAGCAGCTATGAAGTTACACACATTACACTCTTTTTTTTTTTCTTTCTTTACAAAAGGGAAAAAAAAATATTTATAACAGCATAAAGCCATCTTGGCAAGCTTAAGATTTTCCTCCAAAATGCCTTCCAGCACTTCAGGATCTCTGAGAACAGTTTAAAAAGGGTTGCAAAATAAAATAAAATAAAAGGCACTTAAACAAAGGACGAAGGCCTGAATCAGGTAAGTCATGGAGGGTAACAACCATTTCACCAGAGCTACGACCAACCAACCGAAAAAAAAATAATCTACCAACCTTCTTTTAAATTTCTCTAAAATTAAAATTGCATAAGGTGTTAATTAACCAGTCATTTACCTACTGTTTTCACCTTCTGGTTCATTTTATGGGAAAAAAAACAACAAAAAACCAAACAAAAAAACCCTAAACCCCAAACCAACCCAAACAAAAAACAAGAGTCCCTTTAATGATTTCCCCCTCAGTTCAGCAAAAAATAAAAGGCAGGTGTGGGAGGAAGCCTTGACAGCTTGGCTTCGCTGCAGGTTTTCCTTGCAATACCATCTTCAAAAAAAATCCAGAACGAAAGCAGAAGAGGGACCACTGTGCCTTCACCAGTTCACTCAAAAACACCCCCCCCAAAAACAACCCAAACACCCCAACACTTCTAATCAATCTGTGGGCAAAAACTACTTAGAAAAAAACCCAAAACTGTAAACTAGATTTGCTAATAAATACAGCCAAAAGTTCATTTTACGAATGTAGCAGCAAATGTGATAAAGTTAGTTGGAGTCCAAGATGACTCCCAGAGGGTTAATGGTTCACACAACTGATGGCAGCTTGGGAGAGTTGCAGGATTTCTCTGTTTTCATGTCCTCAAGGGTCTTGCACCAAGTGGAGAAGGAGTGTGGAGGAAGGGTCAGGTGATGGGACTGTGGGAAGGAAACAGGCTCTTGGCACCTGTCCCACCCCCAAATCTGTGCATCAGACAACTTTGATCGGATTCAAACAAGAAGCAGAACCCACTTAATTAGAAGTTACTTCTGATTAGCAGAAAACAGATGTGAAACCCACAGCATCCACACTTGTGACTTAGTTGACTGGTATTAGTCACGTATCTCAAATCAACAGAGAAGGCTGGACAAAGTGATTTAGGCCATTTGCATCTTGGAGTGGGAGATAGTTGGTAGTCGAAGGTATCAGGAAACTTTACAGTCTGTTTTTCATCTAGCCTGCCTTCTTCCTCTGCAAATGTCTCAGAAGGATTTAAAAGAGCTACCACAACTTTTTGGACTTTGGATCATGTAGCATAAAATATTACCCAGATGGTTTTAGCAGCTAAAACCTGTGTTTGAAATTATTGCTTGCATTTGTTTGGGGCTTTCAGTGAGCCTAACATGTTAGCTCATATACAGTCCCCAAACCAAGTTCAGCCCTGCTGCCTGGAAAAAGACAGCTCTACTTGGCTTTCTTATTGCTTGTGAATACTGAGGGTTATTTAATATGTACAACTACAGTTTACTTATTAACAAAGGCCCTTAAAAAGTAGTAAAAACCTGGGGGAGAATGTCTTAAGAAGAGCTGCTGTGCAGAAAAAAAGTAAAACATTAACCTACTTTTGCATTTGGATGTTGCAGAAACCTTTCACTTCCCTATCCTGTTTATGCTACTTGCAAAGGTCTCTGGAAACCACCCTATTATTTCCTTTGATTTGGCCTTGCGAGGTTTAACCAGGGAGAATAGGGAACAGGGAATGTGGACCCTTTCATTGCTAAGTTGCCAATTCCAAAGAAGCTCAGGAGCATTAATGACTGAAAACAGTTACCCTGTGGGGGGGCTGTTTGAACTGGCTTCACAAGCAATGCACGGTCATCTTTATTCTCATCATCCTACTACCTATTACCACAATAAGTATTAATTGGTTTCCCAAGACTGAGAAGCAAAATAGGCCACAGAGACAGGACTATTCCTACCCTCCTTAAGATTTAGAGAGGATACTGCTCAACTGAAGATGAGGCATACTTCCAGGAAGAGAAGAATGCTGAAAGGAAATTTGTGCTGTAGTTACAAGTGACTCCAAGCCTCCCAATCTAAAATTTCATTAAGCATGAAGACAAAAGATGGCAATTTGAATGAGATGCCTTGATGACGGAAACATAGAAGAGGTAGAACTCGCTTTGGACAGGGTCTTTTCAATATACTGCTGCCTGATGGCCCAGTGTTGCAACTCCCTTAGCTACATGCATTGTTTAAAAGTATCAGGTTTGGCAGTTGGGATAATTAGCATCCTGCCAGACCTGTTAGGCCTCAAAACCCAAAAGCTGTCTTCCTTCAACCCTTCCTGCAGAAAAGAGGGAGGAAAAAAAAAAAAATCATATAAACTATTTTGAATGCAAGCTTTATGGTATTTTGACACAATTTCCACAGTAGTAAAAATGCCAGAGTCTATGTAGCTGTATGTTTCAACTCTAAATAACCTTGATGGTGGAGATGCAAGCTTATCTAATCAACATGCCACATACAAAACATAAGCACTAGCTAAAAAGCGTTTAATTGGCAGATGTTGTGGAGTGAAATTAATGAACTAATGCATCTTATTTTAATTCAATCTGTCTTTCACAAAAGTGTTGTGCAAAACCATTTATTGCTGAGCTCAACCCAACATTTTTATACTAAATACACAATATATATTATTTTAAATTCATGTATATATATTTATATAAAATTAAAATGAGCTCTAAATAGAAAAGAAATTGTTGTCTGGTCTAAGAAAAATAAATCACATGTAAAAGAAACCTGAAAGCTATAAGTTAATCTAGCAAATAACATTGAAGATTATCCATGGGTCAAAGTCTCTCTGGAAGGTGTGAGTTAACCAGTAGTCACTGGTTCAATCTCAAATCAAACTACTGGAAAGACTACCTACTAGGAATTTCAGTATCTCTGATCAAAGGAATGTTCTGGGGCCGAAGGAGAAGGACATCATACTATTTTATTTGCTCCTTTCCTCTATAACTGACTTCAGTTTCTGCCATTCACACCTTTTATCTGACAGCGCAAGGGACACACCTGCAAATGTCTGTCCTAGTGTTGAAAGTGCAACATGTGCTGGATACTTCCTAACCTTACAAGTGAACCAGTTGATGTATTGCTATCCAGAACAAAAGAAAAAAAAAAAGCCAGCTTTGCAGTCTTGTGCTACCATGTAAGGAAGAGTTCAGGTCAGAAACTCCACAGGCCAGCAGGGGCTGGAAATGCTGGAGACAACCCATTCAGCCCCCAGAAGAGAAGGCACCTCTGGTCGCTTTTGAACGACTCCTCTTTGGCTAATGCCTGAAGTAGTATTAACCTGGCTCTGGAATAGGTCACAATCAGCTTTCTTTAACTAGCAAATCAGTGTAATGAATGGCTTTTTGGAGGAGTTAGGTGAATAATGAGGAAGATGTAGAATGAGTAAAGAACTGGTTGTGTTTTTATAAAAAGACATGAAAAGAACATTACTTAATTTCAGTAGCAGGTAAGCACACGGCCAAGGAGAAGAAAGTTTACCAAATGGAAAGACTGAAGTATCAGTGTGCCTTTAAAAAAAGATATGGGAAAGAAATGCTAGTCTGACCAATAGAAAGTGGGTTTCCTTTTCATGTAAATTGAAAAATTTCCATCCACTCCCTCCCTTAAATAATTATCTTTATATTAACAAACAAACAAACAAGGAGCAAGGGATTTCCCAGTAGTCTGTGCCTCACATCTCAATGTACCAGCAGATCTGTTCTTGAAGACAACTCTCTAATGAGACTGAATACATCTGTGGGCTCCCTAAAGCCAAACAGCCTTGTAAAGCTGGAAAAATGCCCTTATCAGAATCTGCATTTGTGTAAGGGTTTAATTATAACGCAAAGTATCCCAGCATCACCTTTATATAACCTTTGGTCCACAACCACATAGTACACTCAGGACCTACACATAATCTTATACTGGGAACTTCGGGCACTAACGAAGCAGATGATTCCACCTTACACAACAGATGAAGAAACCTATTCTAGCTCTTCTCACGCTTTTAACTCTTCACTGGACATCACCCGGAAGGGAAAAAAAAAAGTTTGTGCTGCTGTGGGTTTGACCATCAATTTCTTTTAAAAGCCAATCAGAGCAGATAAAAAAAACCCCTTGTTTCTTTAGGCAAGATCAAACTATGACCAGTCTGCATGACCAGGAGGACCAGTCCTCCTTTTCCTTCTCTCTTTGATCAAGTATTGTTTTCTTTTTCTTCTTCCTCTCACCACAGTGCTTGGGATCAGAATATGTAAACATTGACAGAAACAGCAGCCCTGTGACAATAAGCACTTTCCCAAACTGGGCAGATTCCGTCAGCCAACCAGAACTGCTTCAGCTCCCTTGCTTGTCCAGAAGTCACTGGTTTTTCCGCTGTAACTTAGTGTCCCCTTTACTTTGGCCTCCATCTGTAGTTTAGAGACAGAAAAGAAAGAATAAAAGCATGAGTGAACTACTATTTTTTGTAACTTACAGTAAAAAGACAGTAATGTAGCATGTTTGGCTTTAGCATCAGCAAAAAGTATATTGTCTTCATAGAATGGAAGACAGTGCATTTTCTCTAATTTATTAGAAATAAGACTCTTGAAAGCTGAGATAACCTTCATATCAAAAGATATTACCTTTCTGAAGATTATGTTGCAGCTTGGGATACAGAGGAATTTAAAAATCAAGCTTTATTTTAAAAGCTTTTATATTTTACTACAGCATTTTTAGTATTCAACCCATGGCACTCACTGTGGAAAAAAATTAAGGTCGTACCAAATACAGTCATTTTGTTTGTTTTCACAGCCTTAGAGCAACACTGCCCAGATTTTGGTGCCAAGAACTCTGAAAACAGGATGACAGGATGAACCCCCACCAAGCCACGCCACTGTCACCCTTCCTGTTCCCTCTCCTGGCAAAAAAACCCAAAACCAAACCAACAACTGGAAAAACAAACCTACAGGTGGCAAAGAAAGAAGCACACTCTAAACTGCACCTTCTGAAGCTTTATGCTAGCTCTTTGGTTCTAAGCCTTACAAACAGAAAATAGAGACATTCTACTTTAAGCTTCTCAATGAAAAAATGCAACTCTTACCAAGGATAAAACTCCCAAGGAAGTCAGATCTTTTCCATTACGAAATCATTACACTTTTCACACACATATATACACTCTTAAAAGAATCAAAGAAACTTCTAGCTGGAAGCTCATTTTCTCCTCCAAAGGAGAAATTAAAATTGAGTGAAAGAACCAATCTTGCCAATACAGGCTTAATGCACCCTATAAACAATCATGTTAGTGTCCAGTAGTAACATTAACTTCTCCCACTAGTTGAATTTGTACATTTCAGTTTATAGAACTGCTACAATGAATTACTATTGAAATTTCTAAATTTTTTTTGTTGTTCTTGACACTGAAGGCAAGGTGGAAAAAAACAGGTTGCAAAAATATTGCTACGATAGAATGTGTACTGCTACCAAAGCTTATCCCTGTGTTGTGCCTTCTCTAAACCAGCTTCAGTGCTGGTGTACTTTTTATTCTAGTCTAAGGCAAAAATCTGACTTTTAAGTTAAAAGTAAGTAGTATGAAAAATATGTCTTTACCTGTGTAAGCTTGCTGCAAGTGAGCAGGCAGAGGTGTGTGAGACAGCGTTGCTGTGTGCTGAGCACCTGGCTGTAAACCCTTCAGTAAGTCTGTGGAAAAAAGAAGAGCAACAAAGATGAAAAATAAATCTTAAGGACAGATACAGTGTTAGTGAAAACAGGAAGTTTTTACTCTTGTAGTGTAGCCACAGTAGCATGCTAATTTGCATAGATTTCTGAAGATGTATCAACAGCAACAAAAAAAATACCTGATAGCATTCTGATGGCTGGAATAAGTCAGAAACAGACCTATTCACATATGGTTAATCAAAAGTCAGGGTGAGGACCACACCTCACTACTGGGCTGCAACTCTTCATATCATTTCCTTTGACAGAAAGGCTGAAAATTGATACAGGTTAAAAACCTAAAGAATTTCTTTTTAAGGAATCTGAAAACATAAACGCCAGCTTGGTTGATACTTCCTCATAAGAGATCTGTGTGATAACTAACTCCACTCACTCTGAGTTAGGCTGTGGTGGAAAGCCGCTGAGGTAGATCCCGAGGTGGTTGTCACTCCAGCTGTGTCCGTCCCAAAGCCAAGCAGCTCCAAGGGAAACTGGAAGGGCACGGTCACAGGAACAAGGCCACCCAGCATCCCGAAAGGAGTTAATGGTGCAGACGTCACGTTCTGACTGGTTACAGACAGGGGTGATGCCATGAGAGTCAGTGGTGAGGCATTAGCCAGTAATGATGCTCCTGCTGTTGACTGTACAAAAAAAAAAAAGGAGAAAAAAAAAAAGGAGTACTTCAAGATTTTAAAGCTTCAAGTTGTATTCTTTAAGGAGATAAGAACTGACTATTTTCTGTTAAGTGTGGTCCTATTAAGAATTATATTGAACTATTAATAAATAGCCGCTTATTCACCTAGGATTTCTTCCCACTGTTCATCTGCTAAGCAAGTACAATTCTATCTCAGATTCAGACATGACTGTATGGTTCACTTCTTGTGTTTTTCTCACCAGCCTTGCAGGTAATTTCCTCCATCTCCTTTCTAATTAATTACACACTGGGTCTACAGTGAATCTACTGCAACACCTCCTATTAGATAAATAATACAAAATTCAGATGTAAATCTGATAGAAGCACAGTGTTACTCTCACCTCTCCAAATCTGGTCTTAACAGAACACTAACTTTATCTCCACTCTACATACATCATAAGGAAGTTGACTTCTCTTAAAGGCAGGGATTCTATTTATTAATCTTAATTTGCAAAAATCACCACTTCTAAGCAGTCTCTTAAGAAATAGTTTTCCTGTCATACATACATGTATGTATAGGTGTGTATGTACCTCTCGAAGTGAAAGGCAAAGGAAAACTCTCTCTCTACATATATCAGAAATAAATTCACTGTAGTTTAAAAATGAAAATGCAAGGATAGCCAGAACATTTAGATAGAACAATTCCTAAATGGAATTAATTCCTCAAACATTGGAACAGCTCATTCTTGTACAACTACCTTTCCTTCACTACGCATATTTTATATGCTAATGCTCAATTCTCTTATGATCTGCTACAAAACAGCATAGAAAGTATTTTGAATCAGACTGAATCTCAGGTATTTTAGATATTTGAATTAAAAAGACCTCAGACTGAAGAGGACTTCAAACTTGTCCATTTATACAAGTAAGCCTTAACTAAACCCAAAACTTAAGAATCATTTTAATGAACACAGGAGCTTAAAATGGAAATGAAGTCTCCTTGAGCTCTGTAGTATCAACTTAGAGAAACAGCAAAGCGATGAAAACTCTTAGCAGGGATAAAGTTTCTATTATCAGTTCTGGTCTTAAGGTGTTCAGGTGAAAGCAGCTAAAGAAAGGTTAGTTATTGCTTATGAGATAATACAAAATTTTAAAACATTCATCTTCTAAGTGTAAACAACTATAGATGTGATGTTAGTAACAAGTGTTTGTATTGGTCATTTTAGGACTGACAGCTAAGACATACTCCATCCCACAAGTAGAAAAAAAAAGATAAAAAGCTTTAAACACAAAGGATTATTCTGTCTTTAGAAGTACTAATTGCACAATAAGCCTACATACAAAATATTACAACTGCTCACTATGTGATCTTTACTGTGCAACAGAAGAAAGGCTGTATGCTACCTCTTGCAATTGTGGATTTGTAAAATGCCTGAAAGCAGAGTTTCATAGTGTGCTCTACCAAGACCTTGCTTACTCTCTCAAGAGGAGAGAAGTTCAGTGATGGAATGAGCTACAGAGAATGCCCTGAAAGAGCTGCAGTTCAGATGTTTCTATTTATGTCACCTATGACAGCACTTCATATAAGGGTTCATCCCCCTTGTGTAAATCTGAGTCACTAAGATCCTTAAAAGCCTAAGTCAGATTCTGTTTAAGAGTACTTATGGTAGGTAGAGCTTAAGCAAATCACACACGGTAACTACTGAATTTTAGATTACTTTGGCTTTGTGTTCTTAAGCTACAGTTTAGAATATTCCAGAGTAAAATTTTTGTAAGTGTAAGCTTATATTCTGGTAAATAACTGTGTCAATCAAAATAGGAAAGGAAGGAAAGACTTCTTGGAAACTCTCGCTAGTTAGGAACATCCTTATAATCACATGAAATTATCTCGTCTGATCTTCAATGTAAGCAGACCAGGATATTCTAACAAGCAACTCATGTACCATTCTCATTTTCTGACCGATTAATAGCATCTCAGATAGGAATTAAATCATTAAACCCTTCACGGAAAGGAGAGTCACTTTCAGTCTTATGCAAAGTTTTAACAGGGGTAACTTAATCCTTAGTACATTGCACCTAACAACTAGCCTGGAATTGGTTAAGTACAGTAGCTAGCCATTAGATCTTTAATGGTAAATAAAACCCTTTTATCACAAATCTCTTCCCCTTCAGTGTACTTGGACTGGGAGATAATTTGATTCTAATCTTCTCAAACTTACTCCACTGACTAAGCCTTAGTCTGCACAGTAGCAGCAGCCTTATTCTATAGTTTATCTTCCTTGCATCATTATTCTGAACCATTTCTAGGTTACCAAAGTTACTTCAAGTGTCAAAAAACTCCACACAAAGTCACAATAATTTAGTGATACCATATGCTGCTCAGTACCTCTAGCTGATTTCCCCCTTTCTATATACCAACACACTTTATTTTGCTGCATTACAGCACACATCCACGTTACTTGATTATCTACCACCCCCCCCCCCCCCCCCCCCCCCCCCCCCCCCCCCCCCACCCCCCACCCCCCTCTTTCTCCCCACTTGTCCTTCCTCTACACAATCCCCACCCAACCCCCCCCCCCCACCTCCCCCCC
>WTSP01027583.1:0-40689 GCA_025331215.1 Actenoides lindsayi | reverse complement strand
ATAATTTCGTGATTCACTTTGCCGCTTCGCACCTCTACCCGATTTCCCCCTTTCTTTATCCCACCCCCCTTTATTTTGCTGCATTACACCACACATCCACGTTACTTGATTATCTCCCCCCCCCCCCCCCCCCCCAGTCCCCTTCAACATTGCTGTCTCCCAAAATGCATTTTGTTCCACAGGTGATCCTGTCTTAAAAAATTACTTGCCACACCCATTCCACATTTTCTTCCACATCACAGCAACTGTATCCAATGGATTCTGCTGATTGCATCAGGAAGAAACAACTCTGTTCCCAGTCCATTCACTGCAGACTTTTTGTCTCCTCCAGACACATTCCGGAGTACCCAACCTGCTCTGTATCTGGCTCAGCTCTTCTCTAGGCCCTATGTGGTACCTCAGGGGCCCTTACACAGCCTGGGGGATTTTGCATACAAAGTACCCACAATAAAAGAGAAGGCTGTGCCAGAGCCTGCCAGACATTTCTTCTTTACTGTAACAGACTTAAGGTACAGTAGGATGAAAGAAAAATTAGACAGCAAACTAAAAGACTATAAACCACTGCTAAAAGCTGAGTATTGTACATTACCACCATCCAACAGCTACATGTATTGTTCAGAAAAATACAAAGCTTTTACATTTCCTGTACACCAAGACTCTGATTTACAGCAATATTGCTTTTCTTAACTTTGTGGTAGTGAAGACTTCAGAATAGAGAGAGCAAGAAAGAGTGGAAAACCTCAAATCTCAGTAATTAAATCATTTCCAGTAAGAACACAGAACTTGGGAAAGCAGGTTGTCTTCTGGGTAAATAATAGGCTTGCAAGGGTTATAGAACAACACTATTTTAAAAATACTTGTTTTGTATGACTTGTTTTATCTCCAGTTCTGCATAAGCTCTCAAACAATTTCTAGGATATTTCTATATTAATGATGTGTCTCATTCAGTTTGACTAGATCCTACAAAATAAAATACACGCTAATCACAAATTGTGAAGGAAAGCCCTTGCAATGTTAATTTTAAATAAAACTCTTGCATTATACTCAAATCACAAGCAACTACTCTAGTTTTGCAAGTTAATCATGAAGCTTGGCAACAAATGTACCAAAACACCTTTTCGTATGACCTCCATCATTACAAGTAAGTAAATACACAAGAATACACATATCCAATAACGCAAGAAAATACAACTTTCCCTGAAAATATGGTCACACAAAGCTTTAGAAAAGTCTAGTGCTCTTAAAACACAAAACCAGACGTGAATTCTTTTCCACAGTATAGACCAATCAACATTACACAGTGAGAATTTGTTCCACACTGATCCTTGTATTTCACATCAGCTGGAAATACCTATTCACTAGTGCAAGAGTTTCACAGGTATTTGCATTTATGCTTAGTCAGCATTAAATCTGACACATTTTCAAATCAGGATATGGCAAAGAAAGCATGTTTACAAAATGGGATAAATGTTGATGTAAGGTTTAAGTGTAAACTCGTTAGATGCATACCTGCACACTGGCTGCTACAACTGGAGACCCTGAGGCAGAAGATGGTCTGTGTGGAGTTGACAATTGTTTAGTAGCACCCTGTGTTCCACTTCCTGTTCCCCCAGACAGACTAGTCCTACTAGCTCCGCTTGAGTTAAGGTTACTGCCTCTGCTGGCAGGTACATTCATTCCAACTCCACCCAAGTTATTTTTACCAACAGTTCCAGAAGGAGAAGAGTTGGGCAATTTTGAAGAAGCCTGAGGGTTCTTTGCAGGCTGAAGGCCTGAGGTGCGATTAGAGGGCAGCAAGTTCATTGTGGGAGACTGCCTGCTGATATTTACACCACTGGTCTGTTTATGAAGGGGGTTGTTGTTGGAGTGACTACTCTGGGAAACTAGTGCACTTGAACTGGAAGAACTGGGTGTTGTTGCAGGCCTGGGGGATGAGGTGGACTTGGATGAAAATTTAGGTGATGCATTGGGCTTGGGTGTCACAGAGGGCTTAGATGCAGTGGGCTTGGGAGAGGCAGCAGGTTTGGGAGAGGCAGCCATGGAGAAGGGAGGCTTGAAACCCTGGGAAGAAACTTGTGACACCATAGCCTTGGCTAAATAGTTACTAGAGGTAGAGGTGCTGGATGTTGTCCGAGAAACCAGTGGGTGAGACACTTGAGAGCCACTTCCAGATGAGGGATTAGACAAAGGCAGGCGATATACTACAGATTTATCTTGAGCCTTGATGACTGGTGATGAACAAGACAGTTTGGGATTACTGCTCAATTTCACCACTGGATTGGTCTGTGATTTGCTAATAGTTGCTTGTAAAGGAGATACGTATTTCTGCTGTACAGCTGAATGCTGGTGCACCTTTGTCACTTGAGATGTTGAGGAAGAACCACCTTGAGCCTCAGATGATACCAAGATATTGGCATCCTTGGTTCTTTGAGAGGAGGTGGAAATAGCTGCTTGGGTCTTAGAGGAAGAAACATGAGTCTGCGAAGAGGAGGAAGCAGCCTGGATCTGGCTTGACCTCTGTAGTCCTTGCTGAAGTAGTTTGGCTGGCAAAGGCTCTAAAGAAACCTTAGGATTTTGAATTGAAGATCCAGCAATAAGGCCTGAAGAGATACCAGTGTGAAGTAGGTCCTGGGGTTTCTTTGGTACTGGCCCTGTGTGACCAGCAATAAGACTTGATGAATGGGGTGTTTGAGTGGGCTCTACTTTCTTTGAAGTTGCCAGGGGCAACTTACTCATAATGCTTGCTAGTTTCTCTTCCCTCAGCCCAGGGCGAGGTCTGGATGTTGGTGTCTCTATGGTGGACCCAAGAGGTGATCCCTTGGCACCATTATTAATAACTGCCAGAGCATCAGAAATAGAGTCCAGTGAGGGTGGGTGAAAAGAGAGGTCTTCATCCAATGAGTCATCCAAGCAGATCGTCTCTGGAGCTGGTGTGCAGCTGGAGCTGGCTGGGGCACAGACAGGTGTGCTGGAACTCAGAACAGTAGCGCAACTTGAATTGACTGAAGACATACAGGTTTTTTGTTCTTTCTTTGGACTAGAGTCCTGAGAATCAAGAGATAAGATGAGTTTAATAGCCTTTCTGTAGTAGATCTAAAGTCCTCTTTAATCTAATACTATTGTTCTTAAAATTCAGATGAACCAAAGATCTGCTACTGAAACTTTCATACAAGACACCTATGATATTTAGATGTTGGGAGTCCTGTGTGGTAATTCAGTATTTACATTTAAACACCTAGAGCTGTTGCTCCACAGAACTAAAAGTGCCCCACACAGTTAAGAATAATCAGTGCAGTGAAGCACAGGGTAGCTAATCTGATCACTGGGTAAATTTGCTACTGAACTAAGACAACACATCTTGTCATGTGTCTCGTAAGAACCTCTGTCAACTTACTGCTACTCTCCCAACCATACAAGTTTCCAGTTGCCAAATTTAATACAAGCCAAAAATAAACACAAAAGCACACATTTTAAAAAAAATAAAAATCAGGAAACTTTCTGGACTTGTATAGGCAAGTTTCAAAAAAAACTAATATAGCTTGAAGTTACAAAGCTACACAGAATGCTTTTGTACTACTTTAAAGTAATATCCTGCCAGCATTATAGCATTCTGGATGGAACCCTTCCACCAGATTTTCTTCCAGATCAGAGGCAGGAAGCAGGCTGTATCAATTGGTCATATAAAATGCAGATATCTAAACAGGCATTTACCTTCACTTTGGGTTTAGGGGCCAGAATCACCTTCTTCTTTGCCCTGAAACACAGGAGATACATACACATCAGAAGACAAAAGAAAGGCAAGGCATTTCAGTTTTAGCTGCTACCCTAATAATATTCCAATAAACTAGGAAGATGAATGCTGGAGTCCAGCTTTAATAATAAAACATGCTTGAAACAGAAATTGGGTTACAACAGAAGGGAAGAGAACAAACAGTTTTAATCCATTTTTTGGTTGTGTATCTCTAAGTAAATTAAATGCAAAGTCCACTGAATTGCTGATATAACCTGATAGATATCAGGAGAACTTTTTTTCATTTTTACAATTTAGAGAAACTTCAAAATATCAAGTAATTTCAGCCCCTCAATCTTATGAGTTTGCCTACTTAGCAGAGCTGTGTCTAAACTGAAGTCATCTATAATAGCTACAATTTCACTTTACATTGATGTTGTTGTCACTGAGGAGTTTGTGTTCTCATTTATTAACCACATGAAATCAGTTAGCTTTTTTTCCCCCCCAGAAAAACTGTTCTGGTGCTTATCAACTGTAAACCTAACTAGGTAATTATCTGTTTGTTGCAAGAAGCCATTTAACAAACTTCCCAGTTCTTTTGCAGTGTAAATGAACACATAAGCACCAACTACAGTTATGCAAGCAAGGACTGCATTAAGGATTATTGTCAACAGCTTCAACTTAAAAGTTAAGCATTTCACACCACCTTTTCTCTTTTCTATTTTCTTCAAAAGAATGAACAGATTTACATCTTGTAGGTCACTTATTCTCTTTCCCTAGGCAACTAGGAATACGCCTGGTTAAAAAAAGATGTTACTGTAGGTGGACCATGACTCAGTTTTGCCATTTTGAAGAAAAAAAATCTTATGTTATTAATCTTTTTTACAAAGGCTGCAGTTTGGGTGTTACGCAAATTCAGGAGTGTTTATATGAAATCTGGCTGATTGCAGGCAGCTCCCAAGAGGGACACAGCATTGTCTGACAATCAAGATGATAAAATTCCACTAAGATGCATGGCCTTTTGTGGTTTCAGAGATATTTATGAGGAAAAGAGCAGGAAGTACTGCAGTCTGAGTTCCATGTAGTATGCTGCACAGCAAAATTGATGGTAGTTTACAGTGCTCTGAAATACTGCGAGTAAAAGGTATTAATCCAAGAATTAATATCCATTTGAGTTCTCTAGCCAGTTCATAACTGAGTTAAAACACCACAAGAATACTACAGTTGTATGTCTAAATTAAAGCATTTAAAAAGGTTAACAGCACTGTACGTCTCTTCAAACAAATGCCAAAGTATCTCCCTTTCCTCCCCTCTGTTCAAAGAGGGGTAGCATGAAGATGTGAAAAGATGCCATGAACAGCCTAAAGATACTAGTCATTTCTCAATATACTCACGGAGCAGAAGTGAGGTGGTTGTGAACACTTCGGCTTTCTTTGAAAAGCATCCTAAAAAAGTGGCAAGCAAAGACACATAAGGTGATTTTAAGAGGGACAATCAGCATATGACCAAACATGCAAGTATCCTTGAATTTTCAGAACAATCCTTTGATTATCTGTCCCCAAAGCAGCTAGTAGTTAGTTTGTCTGTATTGCTAGATGATGTAGTTCCAGGCAGCCATGAACAAATGAATACTAAAAAAAGATATTTCAAGTTTACATTCAAAATACCTCAGTAAATGCCCAGGTAGAAATCAACCTAACAGAATATTACCTCCTTCAGATGGACAGAGGATATTTTGAATTTTCTCCTCAAAGGCTAATATTTTAAAAACCAAATTAAGGATTCTTGGTAATATCTTTGCACTACATATCCACACATTAATCATACATTTAGGTTTTGTGGTTAGGCATTGCAGTTGTTTTTTAAGAACACGGAGGAAAAAAATATCAGAATATAGTACCCAACCCTGTTTCTAATTTTCTTTAGACCATTGTGTACCATTTCTATGACTTCAGTCACACTGGGCTTACACATAGAGTCAATGAATGGTAAGAGTTTGTATGACAAATTTCAACACTTCACAAGCTTTTATTTCCGTATTATGAACTCTTGAGCTGACAACTGGGAAGTGAAAATTATTCCTGACCTGTACCTACCCTACAGCTTGCTACCCAAATGTAGCTATAGACAAGACATCAAATGAAAACTTGAGTAGACAAGCTAGAATAAAAATGGTTTTTCTACACCACTGTCATCACACTAACAATGGCCACATCATGAACAGCTGTCTAAATGAGAGCTTTTCACCACTGATACCACATCCTGTAGAGCTGTAAAAAACAAACAAGAAAGAAAAATCCAGGTATCCACAAATCTCACATAATCTGGTAATAAAATATTGTCATTTTCACTACAGTTCCAATGCCTTACTTGTCAGATTCCACTTGAAGCTCCACGTTCATTTTTTCATCATACAAACTGTCAAATCTGTATTACATTGCTTTTCATCAGAGACTGCCCAATGCTTATGAATAATATAACGGAGCAAAAGGAGCACTCCTCATTACAAGATCAGTGCGCAACTTTCTAACCTACCCAGCCTCTCCAGAATATTTCACTCCTCACCTCCTTCCTGGTGCTTTGCCTATTCCTTAATCTTTTTTATCTGGGAATGAAAATCTAAAATGAATCCCAGGCCCCAGTAATTTATACTATTATCCTTAAATATTCAAGACAAAAGCATAACTACTACAAGAACAGAAGTCAAAGATATAGTACAAAGAAAGGACAGTGCAGTGTATGTTCCAGAGCAAGAACATGCTTGGGAAAAAACCCCTCCATTGCATATGTATATTTAGATGTAAAAGTTGGTGAGAGATCTGTATGAAATTGTTTCTCTGTGATTGTGATTTCAAGTGAAGAATGCTATTTGATCTCTGCAAAACAATATGCTGCAATCCGATTTGCATGACCACCTCCAAAGATGATAAAACTCCTGGAATTAAGGGTAACAGTCTTTCTGTTCCTTACACTTCTAGTCTGAACATAGGCATATTTAGTTTGCAGGGTTTTTTTCAGACAGAAATGGAATTAATATACAACCCCATAACAAAAAAGTGGGTTATGTTACTTGAAAAGGCTTTGGGAACCTTTAGGACGAAAAGTATTTCTGTAAATCCATGAATATTAATAAGACAATCTCCTGGGCAGAGTAGGCACACATAGAAAATTCATGCGACAAAGGAAATCGTGATGCACATTGACAAATGTGGTGAAACAAGGTGAAACTTACACTTATCAGCAATACCTTACCTCATGCTTCTATACTAAGCTATGAGGAACATTAAATACAGTTAACCGTGAAAGAGCAAGAAATCTTCCTCTGGGATAAACCCACACAGTTCCATAAACCTACTAGTTCCATAGACCTGCTGGTACCATAAACCTACTCCGATTAGAATTCCTTATGAAATACAGTAGGCCATTTTTAACATTAATTGTCTTTTTTTTTCCCCACTTCACATAGCGCCTTCTCACTTGAGGCCATATGCAATGGTAAAAAATTATAAGCCTTCAGCATGATAATCCCTTTGACACATCTCAAATGAAGCATCACACACTGCATTATGAACTTTACTAAATTCAGTCTCCAGCAGATGACAGAAGAACATAGTTCTCCCAGGAGAGTAGTGGGGGTTTAGCTCTCAGGCTTGCAAACAAGGCAGAAAATTAACCTTTGAGAAAACATTAATTCTTCTAAAATACTCCAGTTCCAGTGACATACTTTGAAGTTTTAACCAGTATTAATAGTACATGGTAGAGTCAAATATATGACAATAAATAAGATCCGAGAAATAGTTAACCCCAAAATGAGTAGATACCTAAAGTCTGTGTTTTACCTTGCCTGCATCCAGCCTTTAGGCCAAAGTGGTTTCACTTCTGTTTCCATAAAAGTTTTGAGGTAATCTTCAGCAGATTGACTTCTATTTGGCTCTAGCTCATAGCATCCCAGCTTGATCTTGACAAGATTACACAATAGAGACCTGCAGAAATAAACACAATGAACATATTGAAAGAAATAATCCTTTCAAAAGCTCAGCAGAAAAAAGGCTGAGATGCTGTACAGCTCCTGCCCATCGCCAGTTGTAGAAAGTGATCAGTTCCAACCACTTCCATTTTTTGGAAATTTTGCTACTGCACAAATTTGCTACTACAACTGGTATGATCTGCCACTGTCACTTCTCCATTTCCAGACAGTATGGCTCTTTTTTTTTTTCATCCTTACTATCATTTTATAATTAGTGTAACTTTTTTTTTGTTTCCTCATAGCTGAAACATCTCTCACTTTGCTCACAGTGACCTCTCTCTCATTTAAGATGGAGAGTATCTGAAAGCAAGTGAAATCCATTCTACACTGAATATCCCAACAGAAGACTCTTTCTGACAGGGATGCTGTCTTTTACTGTTCTTAAAAATATAAACACGCATGCAGTAAAGTAACACTGACTTTTCAAAACGTCTTGACTTAAGTAAATAAATATCAACAGATTTAAATACCTCTTCTTTAAGTCTGACTCCCTCCAGGTCAGTCCAAGCTATACTGGCTGTATATATTTCATGAAGTTTGCTTCCCTGTTGTGTTATCATACTAAAAAGACTCATCGTGAGAAGTCTACTAGGCCCTTTAAATAATATGTATACTTTTACTACAATTAGTTTACATTGTTTATTATAATTACTGAAGGATCCACTTGCTTAAAAGCCTATCTAGATTATTTAACTAACAGTAATCTCAGTTTTCAGTAAAATCTATTCTAGCAAACAAAACGGTGAGAACGCATCATTTCAGACGAGAATCCGTTGCTCTTGAGACAGAATTTGTCTTCAGAAGGGATGAGAAGAGTGAAGAGTCTCACATTCTGAATGGTGGCTTGCCCAAGGACTGGGCGGTTTGCCAAACCAGCATCACCCATTTTGGTGGTCTGGCCTACTGTGGCAAACGTCTTTATTGCTCATTAGGTGACAGTGTTTTATGACATATTCCTAAGAGTGGTGGGAAGGTGTACTTCTGAGAATGACAACTTAAACACCATCATGTGATAACATTCCCCTGGAGATTGCTCCATGAAGTCAATAAAGTCCTTGGTGGAATAGGTTTTGTCTCACCTCACTGTGTCATCCCAATGGAACTTCTTTCTGGGTCCCACAACCCTCTTTCCAGGTTTCTCATCATCATCTTCCTCTGATCCATTTTTCTCTCGTTCATCTTCCGCTTGCAACCTACAGTAAGAAGAATTGTTTTCTATGTAGGTATACAACACAGACAACATACTTCCTTGATAAAGAAGTGTCAATTTAGGTGTTAGAAGGGAAAAAAGGAACTGTAAAGTAAAAAAAAAAAAAAAAGGAACTGTCTTCAGATTATAACCTTCCTGAAAGGGTAAATGTCTTCCCCTCTCTACTGCTTCATGGTCCTCAGAGACAAGTGAAAAGGACACACTGTATAGATGCTCACAAGGATGTTGGCTATAAACTTCAGATAGTGCCTCTACTACAAAATGTCAGGATGCTTATCAATCTATTAATGTTTCTCCCAAGTCCAAAATGAGTTAATTATGAAGGAAACAATTATGATGAACAAGGACAAAACATATCAAGAACTTGGTCACATTCTTCTCCTCCATTCACCTAGCATTTTAAGAATCTCCAGTATCCTTCTCAGAGTTCATAATTTCTCTCTCTCAAGATCTATTTCATTCAGTTAATGGAATTTCTTTCTGTAGTCAGGTGGTAACATTGCTTACACAAAACTAAGTACTTTGTACATCTCAAAGCTTACAAACACCTGTAAACAGGAGCCGAGTACTTTGCTGAGCTCAGGGAATGCACAACATGGAGACAGACTTCCAGCTGGACTCTAGAATGGGCATGCAGACTCCAGAAATACCTACTTAGCATTCTTGGCTTGATTGCGGGCCTGACAGTCCTCTTGATACTTGCATAACTGTTCAGGCATGACGTTACTGACAGCCAGCTTCAGCTTTTGCAGTGGTTCTCTCAAGCGGTCATCCTGGGGAAAGAGAAACATCAAAACAGTCCTATTAGATGCAATGTCAAGAGTGCTTCAGGTAGTTTCACAAAAATTATTTCCTACTTACTCCTCAGGCAATATTCAGCACCAGCTATTGACTGCAAGAGCCATTTCCTACATGGCCCCTGAATTCTGTCAGGTGCAACAGCATTACAGAAATGCACATACATGAGGTGTATGAGAAATTTCAAGTAAGTTTTGAGATCAGAAACCAGGAAAGACAGTCACAAGGAAATGTATCACAAATATTGCAAAACATTATGGCATAATCTCATTAAATAATGTTTTTTAATTAAAAAAGGGAAGGAAGAAAACCTGAGGGGAAAAAGCAAGATGACTTGACCAATGAGTGTATCAACACTTGCAAGAAAAAAAAAAGGATCCAATTGACCTATTTTCAAAAAACTGTGTGGTATAAAAACATCCTAGGTAATGAACAAAACACTTGTGTTAGATTATCCGAGTATTAGATTATTACTATACACAATTTATGTACCTCAAAAAGGTTAATATGTATTTAGAATTGTCTTCAAATATTAAGAACTCCAAGTATTAATATGCTATATACTTCCCTGCATATTTTAAATTATCTTCCTACATGTTCTGACTGTACATTCTTAATCATAACTGCTTAGAGATGAACTAAAATGCTATATGCTATTATGTCTTACTGCTTAGAAATAGCATATGAACCTATCTGCCTTAGCAAGTTCTGGGATCTCTGCATTCATGATCCTCAGATCCTCTGCAAGATTTAGTCCTCAACTTCATCTAAAGAATCAGGTCAGGATACTTCAGGTTACAGATAACTTTATTCCATAGGGAAACATACTCTTTAAGAGAAAAGCAACTGTGTATGACAAAGTATTTGTAAGAGACCTAGACACAAATGTAAATTTGCACAAACAGTACAGGCTGTGTCATCCATTATCCATCTAGCCTTTCTTTTTTCTTGACACTGAAGTGAATGCCATGGTTTTGTGGGTGTTTTTAGCCTGTCACAACTGTGATTACTGTGGCTTTCTAGTTCTGCTACTTTGAGATGTACCCTATACCCAGCTTTCAAGATGAAAGCACTTCATTCTCAATGAAGGGTCTGAAATACTTAAGATATTTATTCCTAAGTAGTGACAACAGCAGGTACACAAAAAAGCTTTTAAACTCATCTAGCAACTGGCACAAAAATCTTTTGCCTTATTGAAGACTGTGTGACTGTTACTGCACTATCCTGCATTCTGTCCTCATCACTATTACATAACTGATTCATGACGGAAATAAATCTCCCCATCATTACCTGGACATTGAGGTGTAACTTCTTCAGTCGCTTTATCAGCGTGTCCTTATTGCATGGCACAAAAGCCTCAAGGTGAGAGTACACTCCATTGCGGATGGCAGGATTTATCTCCTGTAACTGTAGCTCAATGCTGACAAAGAGAGACAGCCAACCAGTGAGGCACTCCAAGATGAAGATGACAACAGAACAAAAACCTAGGGAAGCTTTGTATTCATAACGTATTCTAGATACGTATGCTAAAAATAGCAGCTTGAGACACATTCTAACTTTTTCACAAAAATAGGAAGTCTTAATCAATGGCAAGAAACTATTTGTACATATACTTCTCCAGTGTTGAACACTGTCATTAAAATTTTGTTTACTCCCACCACTGCACATCAATCTTGATACATTTTTGACCGTTACAGTCTTCCAGAGATTACTTTTTGTTTCTTAGAATACAAACACAGAACCATCTATATTAAATGCTTAGCTGAAGGATTACAGAGTAAAAAGAGCTGCCACTTCCCTTCATGAAGCTGAAGGTGGTTTGAGTCATTCAAGTAGGGGACAGGAAGAAATAATGACAGTTTTGCTGAATTTTACACATGAAGTCAAGGGCACAGGGCACTATGAAACACTTTACATTGGATAAAGACTGACAGTCATGACAGGAGTTGTATTCACAAATAAATCTCTTCTGCTAATAACTAGCTTAGACCGATCTACCTTCACTGACTTTTAAGGACTTTGTTGCAACAACCTCAATAATATTTCATCTTCTGTATTTTTCCTTTCACCACCCTTCCAGAAAGGGAAGGTAGTACAGATAAGCACTTACTCCAGCAGAATATTATTCATGTCTTGCGTGAAAAACTTCTTCCTGCCTTCTTCATCAAACATCTTGGCGGCCTGAAAATACAGCAATAAAGAGTATCCAAAAGTTCATAAAGCCTTTTATCTTGACAACCACATTCAGCATTACTTGGAAAAAAAAAAAAAGAACAAACCCAAATGATGCTCGACTAGAAGAAAGGAGAGGAATGTTGTTGTGATTATACTCAAAAATGCCTCATTCTAGAGTAAGCTATCACTCTATTTAGAACCTGCCTGGATAAACGATTTTAACACATTGATCTTTTCAGCAGCCATGAAGAAAGAAAATGGTAGGTATCTTTTATCTCACCGCTAACAACATCCCTCTACTACTGTTTGCTTTAAAAAGAGGAGCATTGCTTGACAAATCAGGCAGGCAAGAGCATACACACATTTCTACTCTCACTCTATGAAAGGCTCCTTTTCTACCTGTTAAGTGCCTCACCCAGCTACAACTTCCCAGCCTTCTTAGATGCATCTCAATCCTTTATTGCAGTTTCTACAAAGGGATTATATATCCTAGAGGAATACCTCATCCCTCTTTTCTGGTGCTGTCCAGCATTCTCTTCATCTTTAGACTCTCTCTCTAATAGTTTTATGTGGTGTCTTCCTGAATCTGTTTGGGGTGGAGGGGAAAAAAGTACAGCCTTATTCCTATACATCTTGTTATTAGAAGTTTTTACTGATCTTGCAGGAATTCTCATGCAGAATCCCTTCATCTTTGTTTTTATCATCTAGATTCCTTTGGTTTTTTCCTCCACAAACAATGACAGCTTGCAGGAGAAAGCCAATTCTCTGAACCATATTACAATAATCAGCAAGTTCATCTCTCTTAGTGCTCAATCTACTCTGCAGACTTGTAGAAGTCTAGAAAAAAAAACAAACCACACTTTTAGAGGCTTATTGTGATCTTATATACTGAGATCAGACAGCAAATATCTAAAGGAGCTAGAAAAGGATATACATGCAGAAAAGTAGGCAAATGTGGTATTGTTATAGTGACTGACAAACATTAGAGGCAGCCAACATGCTATGAGGCTGAATAATCAAATAATTAAAATCTGTAATTCTGTATTAAAAAAAAATTTAGTGACTTGTGACAGCATAGCTAAAAACTACAAATAAATCAAGTGTTAACTTGATAAAATTCCTTTATTACTATGAAATACTTACTGTTCTTGCTCTTTGTAACTGACTCATTTAAGTTTGAAAGAAAATTATTTTCTGGAATTGTGAACTCTACCTGCACAGGAAAACAGGAGTCTGATACCCTACCAGAAACCACAAGGTAACCCTCTGTCTGAATGCTTTACCACTTCAGTCTGAACATTGATACCAGAGTTTAAGTTTCTGTAAGGACTGCATTCTGCTCACTAATCTCTACTGTAAATTCAGCTGCTGAGGGGATGGTACTATTTAAGAATACTGAAGCTTTTGTCCTGCTAAAAAAAAAAAAAATCAGACAGGTTACAGATGTTTACAAGTGATAGGATACTAAAATGAAATGCTTGAAAGTCTTGAATACGGTATCTTTAAGCATAACTAACACAAGTATTATGAAGATCTTCTTGTTAATATAAAGTGGAAGGAAAGATAAGCTTTGACATTTTGGCCCCACGTAAACCTTAAAAGGCAACTTCAGCATTATACTGATTTACTGGACAGTGATGCTGGCCTTTGAGGACAGCAACATTGGCAGATTTTAAAACTGCAATGCTATCACTGAACCGTGGTTGGGTTTTTTTCTACAGACTGATTATCTTGACAGTTACTGCCACAATAGAAAAGAGCCATTTTATTACTTTCCTGCTTGTACACTACATTGTCTTCTGTCATGGTCGTTCAGAATTGCCCACTTAGGGAACTAGAACACATTAATCTACAAAAGGAAGTCTGGAAGTTTCTATTTTATTTACTCACTGGCATTCTAACTTTGTTTTTAAGCTAGCTATGTCATAATCCATTCATGGAAAACAGGCATTTTCCTACAGCTTCGTATACTACTTAGCTTTTTTTCTTTGCACTAAAAATCACTAAAGGTGTGAGCCTGGTAGGTATTTCAGAAGACTCATTTACCACCACCACCACACACACACACCCCGCTTTTAATAAGGTGCTTTCCCCCACTAATAATGTGTTAGTTGATTGCAATTTACAGAAGGCAAGGAAGTTGCAATCTTTAAGTCAACACAGCCTAATTTTTTCCCACATGTATGGGTAAACTTGCTCTGTTCAGTCAGCACCAAGCTTCCAGAAGACAGCATCAAAAGCAGAAGATGAGTTACGTTTTCCAAGAGCCACTGAATTATAACTTACTTCCAATCATGTGGGGCCCGTTATACAATGAAGCAGCATAAAATTGGACCAGGCCACTAATACTTCAACCTGTGGCCTAATCCAACTCTCCTGCAGTTTTCCTAGAAGCTTATTGTAGATTCAGTGAAATTAGTGTGAATATTCACTGGTAGACAAAATCATCTCTCTTGCTTTTGTAAATATTAACCCCTTGGCTGTATTTAGCTTGGCACATTTAAAAATAACTTACAGAACACCGTAAGACCTTTACATACATACAGGTAAGAAACATGTTTTATCATTACTCTAACCTATAGCAAAGCAAGCTCTGCTGCTGTGTTTGGTTTTTGTCTTTGGTTTTGGGGTTTTTTGGTGTTGGTTTTTTTTTTCCTCCAAATACAGGAAGTAACTTGACCTGCTTTTTCAAAACTTCCTCTAAGGAAAAGCTGCACTTTATTCTGAGTAAGGAAAAGCTGCACTTTTATTCTGAGTAAGGAAAGGTTTTAATATCAGAATGAGAACAATCAA
This sequence comes from Actenoides lindsayi, assembly GCA_025331215.1. NCBI lineage: Eukaryota > Metazoa > Chordata > Aves > Coraciiformes > Alcedinidae > Actenoides > Actenoides lindsayi. The sequence continues at coordinate 25,956 of WTSP01027583.1, read as the reverse complement.
ACAACAAATTTATTCGCATCTTGAGATAACATCCACAACTTAGACAAGGAGCATGTAATAGCTTACTAGCTCTGACCCCTTTTAATAAGCTATTGGGATGTTTGTAACCTGTGGAATTAATACTTCTCAGTAATATTTCTGATTAATTTGGACTGCATTCTAACTTTCCAGAAAAACATATTCAGTTTTGTGCTTGGTTCTTTGTTTTGCTTTGGGTTTTTTGCAGATGAGCAGTGGTTTTTGGTGTCTTTTGCTGTTGTTACTGTTTTGTTTTGTTATTTTTTAAACTGGCAAGTTCACATTTACCTTACAGAGCCAAATATTCAGGACCTTGATCTGTAAGCTGCAGTCATATTTCAGGTTTCCTTCTCCAAAGTAAGAAAACACCTATACTTGAACTTGAATTATTAGTTGGGGAAATGTAACACTGATTTTTCCATTATGGAAAATAACACCACAAAAAAAACCCCAACACATTACAAGTACACAGAAGAGTTAAGAAAAACTTGTCTCCACTGTGAAACAAACACTATTTTAACAACTGACTTGCATCATTTCTGTGTCCTTTTTCATCTGAGTATAAATACAGCCATTCAGATTGACAATAAGATCAATTCTACATTTTTTACTTTTAGCCAGCAATCCAAGGATGACAATTTAGGCCCTAATTATTCTTCCTTGTTCTCTCAGATTCTTGAATGCAGTCTCTTGACAGTGAATTCATACTTACTGTTCGAAGGTCTCCAATGCGCTTCTCAAGTAGCATGGGCAGACCTTCTGGGAGGGCAGGCACCTGCTTGGGCGTCATGACCTGAGAGGTGTAGGTTGCCTGAGTGACATTTCCATTTTCTCCTGACAGCTCAGATACCGGGCTGCCATCAGAAGTGCCATCAAGCAACTTGTCAAAGTCAATGTCTCCCAGCATCTCCAGGGCACTTTCAGTTTCTTGCAGGAGCTCATGCTCGTTTGTGCTACCAAAAATGGAGAGGACAGGATCATTGATCCTAAGATTCAAGTCAGAAATATCATTTCCTGCACTGAGAGAGGAGGAAGGAATTTTACTAGGGGTAGAGGTTGCAACAGTCAATGGAGGTTTTGGACTAGATTCCTTCTTCCTCATGGCTTCCTTCTCCTTTTGAAATTTACGGATCATGGCAGCCAGAGAGAGTGAGTCTTTATACAGTTTCTTTTTCTTCTTTTCAGACTTGTGTGAATTTAAGGCCATTACTCTGTGGAGGAAAGAAATCTTTCATTAGAATACATGTGACTTTTGAGGTGCTACTAACCTTCCACAAAAATGTGGGAATTTAGTACAATTAAAAATGATCAGATGGAAGACACAAGTACTTTGTTCTTGCATCCTCAGACTATCCTATCAACTTCCATAAAAAACTTTGCTGTCATGTGATTTCATGCTCTCCAACAGATTTTTTTGCTAACTTTTGTCCACATTAAAGCAAACATTTACTTTTGACTTCTCCACTGAATTATGGAGCAGTTGTCACAGTTGTTAAACTCATGGTTGATCTGTGCTACTAAAATACACTTGCTTCTCAGACTCCTGAACAGTGGCAGGTTACTTTAAGTGTAGGCACGCCATATACATTAAAAAAATATTTCTTGCTAAGAATTTTTACATGCAACCTTAAAGTCTATATACTAAACTGAGCATTTTCCACCAGTTCACCACCTTGATGAAACATACTACCAATAACATTTCAACACCTTGAATATTCATAATACAACAACTTCCACTCACTGACAGTTTTCTCGATATCAATTAAAAAACCCACCAACTTAATACTTCTGTGCTAGCCTCAGAACTCAGGAAAGTATGCACAAAGTTAGTAAGAAACATGCAGAATAATTAAGCTATGTTTATACTTTTCCACATTAGAAGCTAAGAGATAGGAAGAAAATTAGTTTTCATTAGGAAAAATAATTCTTAGTGCCATAAAAGACTTTAGGTAGAACAGTGATGGATAATGCTATTCATAGACTCAAAAGCTCTTTTCTGCAGTTTGTCTTCCCTCATTTTATTACTCCTCGTTCTAAATTTTGGGGGACAAAATTAGATTGCAGGACTTATTTATACAAAACCCCACACAGATTCCAAAGCCAGAATCTATTAGCTATTAATTATTGTTTTAAAATACAGTATTTTAAACACCTGTGACAATCTTGACAGCACCCAATCTTGAAACTAAACTTCACATACAGTTCAAGGGTTCATCAAGAAAGAAACCTACCCCAACTGCTTAGGAACTTTCATTTTCCGAGGTTTCTTCTCCTTTTCCGTCCCTTCATCTTTCCGCTTGCGCTTCTTCATTCCACGATCTTCACTTTCTTTTAACTTTGCTATCTAATAAAGAGATCAAATGAAGCATAACAATTCTTTCACCCCAAAGGACTTTTACAGCAAGAAACGTTTAGTTTTCCTTACACTTTCCAGTTCAGAGCCAGGAAAATACCTCAATGTGCATGAAGACCAACAGTACCACTGGATTCCTAGCAACAATTGCAGTTACTGACAAGTTACAATCAAGTTTCAGTGACTGAATTTCAATCATTACTCATTTTTAAGCAGTTCCTGAATTCACAGTTTTCAATAAGAAAAATACTTTAAGGCCCACCCCTTATGAGCAACAGCCACCTTGGAAGAGTGAATCCCCCCCCTCCTCCTTTTGCTACCAGTTTCATTGAAGTTACATAGCATGGAATATCTTTTTGGCCAGTATTAGCAGTTTCCCCTCCCAAGTTCCTGCTGATCCCTAGCTTAACTGTCACAGTACAGGAAAGGGAAAAAGCAAGCATTCACACTGTGCAAACATTATTCAGCAACAGACAAAACTCTGGTGTGTTATCAACACTACTTTAGTCAGAAATCCAAAGCACAGTGCTGTAAAGGCTGCTATGAAGAAAGTTAACTCCATCCCAGTCAGATCCAATACAAGAACCTTAAAATTATGTTAAAGAATTGCAGAGCAGGAAAGGGCATCAGAAAGCAGGAAAATCTTGGAATAACATGGAATTTCTAAACACCATATGCAAGCAATTATGTTCGAATTGATCACAACTTGTCAAAGTACATAAACCAGCATGCTGTTTGGGAAAGACTGTATTTATATTTTTTAATATAGCTATTCTTATGTGCCAAGTTTGGGGTTTTTTTAAAGCAGATTTTGATTCAAGTGTTGATCTGAATATTAGGAACAATTTCATATCATGCAAGCCTTGTGCTAAATCATAAAAGCAGTGCTGGGTAAATTAAGTTCTTATGTCATGTAATTCCTATAAAGCTACAGAGTCATCCGTCACTTCAAGATAGTTGGACATAACTTGTTAGCCCTTCTAAACAAATGATTAGTCTTACAAGACTGGACAGTCTGCAGACATAGAGAGTTATTTCCTGACTGCTCATATACAAAACAGAAAATGCAAGAGACAATGCGGTGCATCTTTCTGCTTTCAGCCTCTTCATCTGAGCCGTTCTAAGCATATCAGCTATTTCCCAATGTCCAACTAGCTACACGTTCTGTACAAAAATCATAATTAAGATCACTCACTTTAGGTGGCCTATGCTTTTTGTCTTCTGCAAAGTCTTCATCCTCTGAGTCAGATGCCTGGCGGAACTGCAGTGTACCAGTGTTGATATAAAACCCTCCATATTTGGTTGTCAGGGATGCAGGAACTAATTCATCATACTGGACAGGAAAAAGATGATGAGTTTATCAGCATTTCTTAATAAAATGAATATGTATTTCATTTACCAGTCCCTACACATGAAAAATTATATACAAGTACACAGTACAGCTTGCTAGAATAGAAACGATAGTAAGGCTATTGAAAAATTACTGGCCAAGGTACAGCACATTAATATCACAGTAATTGTTCTACTTTCAAAACAATTCCTTTTCTTTTTTTTTTAAAGAAAAGGGAGAAATACAGTGTATGAAGTACTACTTTCTGAAGGAAATGAGGATGGGCACAGAGGCATTCACCCACTCCCAAGTCAGGGGGAAGGGAAAGACCAAAGTCTTCTGCACTCCCCCCCTTCTGTCTCTGAAAGCATGTTACATTATGCTAGACATTAAATCTCAAGACACCTAGACTATACCAACAATGATACACCAGCTGCCTACAACCAACTTCACTTGATTGTTTGCTGGTTGTTTTTGTCCAGGAATTAGGCAGTTGCATAATGAATTACTTGTTTTCATCAATGATAGCCTTACAGGCATACCAGCAACACCACTGGTTGAAAACAAACTATATTAAAAGAAAAAATTGCTTCTATTGATTCTTCTGTTGAATACCTTGACTTTTATGAGACAATGTGAAGTTCTAATTACCTTCTGTTAGTTGTATACTTTTATCACAGACCCTTTAAGTTACCTGTAAGTGCTATAATTATTCACAGAACCTATTTCTTCCATGCTTTCTAAAGAGATTACAGTCTGAACAATCAATATATTGCAGTGGAAGAAGCCTAAACCGTATCAGATTTTTACAGATTTAGATTTTATATCCAGGAAATAAGACTGAAGATAGTGGAGACACTCTTGTAAATTATTAAAAACTTCTCAGATTATATGCTTTGTTTCATTAAGACTGCATTAATACAAATCTCTGTAGTGCCCTTGACATGTTAGGATATTCCAACACATGCTACATTTAGTACCAACTCTAACCACAGTGCCCTGCTCAAAAACCTACTTCTCTTGCAAAGTTCTCTGAAATTTTCTTTTGTTAAGAATGCCATCCCAGACATAACAAACTTAGCCACAGTACTCATTGTTTCTAATTTTAGGTGTTGAATATGACATTGCCCCTTACTCAAATACCACAATGCCAGAACTTGCTTTTGTTGAAAGTCAGATGTACTCTCATTCTGGCAGTTTTAAAACCATAAAACAGTTTACAATGAAGTGCATACATAAGTTTGAAAAAGCATGAAAGAATGATGAAATTTCCAAGTTAAACGAATGAAGGAATCTCCAAGTTAAAATTGCAAAGCACCATCTCAAGAACACTGAAATCTAAAGACGTAGGAAAGGTGTTCTATATTAAGTATAGTGGAAGACAACATTAATTCTATTATTTCAAGACCAGCAGCCTCCTGGGAATGACATTCTTCCCCAGGTATTACCAGAACACTGTTCATCCTTAGGAAATAATCCTGTAAAGAGCAAACTCTCAAAAAGACTAGGAGGATGAACATATTCATTCTAGCTCTGTGCGTAAGAATCAACACAGCAAGTCATGGAAGTGTTTGCAAGAGAACCAAGGGAGGGTTGGTTTGACAATGCCATTCTCACTACACAGAAAGACAGCACTGTCCTGAACGCCTCCAAATTCAAACTACTGGTCTTAGTTTTCAAATACAGACATTGTAAGATGGTGCACTTAATAGAAGCTACAGCCTGTCTGGAAACATAAAACCAGAATGCTTGAGACACCTACTTGCCAACAAAGATAAGAAGGTAGCATTTACAGGACCTACGTAGTGTTAGCAAAACTACAAGACACAGTAACAGTGCAACGACTAAATCAATTTCTGCCTTACTTCTTCAAGAAAGGATAGGATTTTCATACACCTCTGGTATGCACTCTGTCAGAGGAAAAAGTCGATTAAGTTACAGCTGCAAGCAAAAAAGTATTTGGTAGCACAGCCAAATGATCAAGAATTAAGATACTTGAGAAGGAAACATTTGTTTTGAAGTCTGAACCAGCAAGCCTTCCCACCATGTATCTGTTAATTAACAGAATTCAACAGGCTGAATAAATAAGTAGGTAGGTTTAACTGCTACAACATTAACTGAAGACTTGAGATCACCTACATGAAGGGAATACTCAGCACAATGTGGAGCATCAGCTACCAGCTTGTTTCATTTCCCCCAGCATGCCATGCAAAATATATTGAAGTTTAAATGATTTAAGAACAAAAAAGTCTGGGCTACTAAAACCATTAAGACAGGAAGAAGAGTTATCCAGAAGAGACAAACAGTGAATGTGCACATCAGTAAGGAAGCTGGTGAGAGCCTGAACTGGAAACCTGTGTGGATTTGATCTGAATAAGTAGTTAGAAATTTCCATGAGTCATCACCTTTTATCTGCCTGGAATGGAAGGCTTAACAAGCAGTACAGAAAGGGAAAGGGAAAGTGGTGACAGGATCTATAAAATACTCTAAGATCATATGAAAGACTAGTGCACAAGAAAGCAGGAGAATCTATTAATTGGACAAAAAGAAAGCAAAGTGGCTTAGTTGTGGACTTGCCATTCATCCTAAGAGACCAGGACAATCATGCAAAGCAGGTGGTGCAAAGTAAACTTGAGAATTTCAGAAACCTTACATTTTTCCACAGCTTTCAGAATGAGCTTCATTACACACAAGGAAGATGAAAGGGGAAGAAAATAAATTATTATCCACAGTACTTAGAGCAGCCATTTCCCTTTAGAGCTGACAGGGTGTGAACTGAATTGGTGAGGTTGAGGCAGTACAGGAGCAAAACAGAAGAATACAGTAGTTGCCAAGTTTGAAGGAGAAAGCACGCTGTCAAAGCCGGGACCATTATCATAAAAATTGAAGAACAAGCAAAGGGAAACACAGTAAAGACTTGGCTGCAGAGCAGTAAAGGAAGGCCTGGAGAACACGCAAGAAAAAGTAAGGATTAAAGACAGTCCACAAATGAGGAAGCCATGAATCACAGCAGATGATTAGAATGATCAACATGCTATGTGGCACAGATCCACGGGAACAAGGCAACCAGAAAGGCAGAATTCATTCAATATACAGATGAACAAGCTATCCCATAATAGTCATCAGGCAAACAAGGTCAGCAAGATTTGGATGTGCAACTTAGCAGTTGAGGTTTCAACAGCTTCTGCTGAGGACTACAAATTTAGTCAAGACTTTTGAAGACTTCTTTGACATTCAGCTGTCCTTAACCTCAGAGAGTTTACTTTTCCCTACCAAAATTTGGTTTGTCCTCTGCCTGCTGAATAAGGTAAAACTTATAACTCAATGTTTCATTTTATTTTCAACTTACCTAAAACTAGGGCCTTCAAGCCACAATGTACCTAGCACCCTCTCCTTTGAGGTTACCTATTTTCTAGTGCCCTAGTTGAACAGAAAATTTTAATATGAACGTGCAACATTGACAAGATCTAGAATAAATTTCATTTTAAAGGTTCTTCGGGACTCTTAAAGGGAACAGGGCTTTTGCAGCTTCTAAATCTTCTGACAAATTGGTTTCAAGACTTTTGCTTTGCATTAGCTTTTTCTGTGTACGACATTGCAGAAGTGATCCTATATAGGAAAATAGTTTAAACCCTTTACAGTGTTCTACTCTTCCTTATATATTCCAAAATTGCGAATTAAAATTGTCAGACAGGACTCCACATATGATTGAATTCGGTGAACATGGATTTGTCCCAGCATTCTGCAGGTAACAAAAGACTGATATATGATCTGATGGACTAAAAGGGGATGACTACGCACACTACTTTTAACTATTGCCCTTGAGCTACATCGTTATGCTTCTAGTGCCATTAATCCATTTAAACGTTTAGGTGTGAAAGGTAATTCAGTGCTTTTTAAAAAATAAGTTAACCATTTTCAACTTCATTGTTATATCGAAAATCAGTGAAATTTTAGTTCTGAAATCTAGACCAACAGTACTTAGCAGTATCTCACATTAATACTGTCTATTCTCATGTTCAGATATTTTCAGCATGATCCTCAGATATTCTGATGTGATCCTCATCATTCATCTCCCTTCCAGATAACATCAAGTACTATAAAAGTAGACATGTGAAAGGCTTTTTAAAACTTCTGTATTAAGTCCTGAAAATGAGATTTGCTGCAAACATGACCAAGTGCTTTAAGAAATGTAACCTGTATGTTATTTGTTGTGAAATTTGTATTATTTAGGTAACATATAAGCAGGGATCATTTTTATTCCCTGTTGAGCTTATTTTTGAAATGGTTCTAACCAGCATGGGGGGGGGGAAGCCATTTATTTTTGATCATTAGCACACTGAATAAAGTGAAACTACTGAAGTTATGTTAAATATGATTGCTTCTGTCAAATGGACAGATAACTTCAAACAGTTATCAATATCTATGCTTCTTGAAGACACAAAGAACTGAAATGCACTCTCTGGTTTTGTTATCCTCTAAGGATAAATTTCAAACAAAACCCCAGACGTATCTTTCCAAAAACCAGCATAACAGAATACACAAGGAAATCCTGAACAATGTTAAGGGGAAACGATACATTGCTTTTCTAATCCAAGAAGACATCAGAAGGCAAGAAGGAGCCTTCCCATGGTGAAGAAGGTTCCTTTTCCAAAATAGATAGGCAAGTTTTGGTTTAGTTTTCTTGTGGGTGGTGGTCACTGTTGGGGTTTTTTTGTTGTGTTTTTTGTTTGGTTGGTTGTTTTGGGGTTTTGTTTTTTGGGTTTTTTTGTTGTGTTTTGTGTGTTTTTTGGTTTTTTTGTGGTTTTTTTGGTGGGTTTTTGTGTTCGTTTTTGCTCTTTTTTTTTTTGGTTAGTGTTGGTTTTTTTGGTGTGAGGTGGTTGGTTTCTTGCTTTTTTTTCTTTGTTGTTGTTTTGTTTTGGATTTATTTGTGTGTGTGTGTGTTGTTTTTGTTTGCTTGTTTGTTTTTTTTACCCTGGGGCAAAGGACAGCTGGCAAAGCACTACAGGAAAAAAATGTAACAGACTATTAAAGATATACCACCTGACTGAGGGTAGTCTAGGCCCTAGCCTAGATAGTCTCCTAGGAGAATCCGTTTAGCTGTCAGGATATTGTAATCTGTCATCCTATCAGAGCACTTTGAGAAAAGAACTAATACTGCCCTTTTTTGTTCTCACCACAACCACCACCTTTTATACCCTTCCACCAGTTACCAGTCAGGCTGTTAGCCTTGCAACAAGACATTATCACCTTGAAAATATTTCAGCTTGAATTATAAAATGTATGACCTCTCATGTGACAACCTTTATCTGTTCAACTCAATTCTGCCAGAGATTGAGCTCTGACCCACACTGCAAATATAGTTCAGTGTTTTTATTACAAATATATATGCAGTGTATTACCTAATCTCTCCAAGTTTCACGTCACAGAACTGCTAGAAAATTACGTAGAAAAAAAGTAATGCTTTATTTTTCCATTCATTTAACATTAAGAGTAGACTTACCACATATAACACTTAAGACAAATGCTTTTATCAAAGATATGTTACTTTGGCATGTTATAAACACTCTTTATATTATATTAATAATCGTATTATTTGCATTTTTTGAAAACACTTAAGTTCCTTGTGCTGCATAACTAAATTCACCTACTTATGAAGAACAGTTGATCTGAGGCTATGATCTGCCCGTATAGTAGATCACATTACTCTGAAAAGTGATTCTGTGCTTTTAAAAACAAATTAGCAAAAAACAAGAAGTTGCTACATCTATTATTATTTCTTAACTACTTCTTACTCCTACATTCTTGATGTACACAAATTTAAACAATGGTACTACAAAGGCCAGATGTAAGCCTCAGGTTTTTTCAAGTACCTATGCATATGCCTAGTTTTCAGTTTTCCAGTTGTCCCACTGAGGTCATTAAATACAGTCTTGAAATACCTGGTTGAAACCTAAGGCAGAACACAAGATTAAAAAAAAAAATTTATGAAATTACTTCTTCCCCCCCCAAAAAAAGGATATTTTGCAGAATGAGCAAGAGAATATTACAGCTGCTTTAACAAACATCAGACTTGTTCTGAAAATCCAACTACCTTTGCCCTCCTAGCCATAATGGTTCTCTTGTACTAGAGGACTGGTGGGTATATAGTTTAAACATGTTGGTTCTGCATTAAGCAGAACAGTATCTGCTTTGTTTGGTCCTCCACTTTACACCTTTATTTATCTTGGGGGGAGGAGGGATAAAAAGCAAATAATCTCCTAATTGAAATTCGCCCTTGTATTCACTCAAATGCATATGATGTGTTAGGTGCCAACCAGTAGATCTACCCTGAAGACATCTGGGAAGCATGGAAGACATCTTTTATTAAAGGTGATATGGTGCACTCAGCTAAGTAAGCACTATTCCCCAACCACAAAACGCCCAAGACTGGGCAAAGGGAAAATGAACAAGGAAGACAGAAGCAGTAATAAAAACATACAAATCTATAGCGAACGAACAGCTAAGTCAATACCTTAAAACCCCAAACAATGCACCCTCACATAAGCAGTGTGCATGAGGTTTGTGACAGAAGTCTAGAAAGGCAGCTTTTTCCACATAAATTTAACGCTGTTGCATTTTTTTCATCTCAAGCCAACGTGAAGGTATGCTTGTTCTGTTCAACAATGGATCCTACACAGCATTTTTCTGTACATGCCTCTAACATTGGTGAGTTGATACTTTTTTTTTCTTGTTTGTTTTGGGGTGTTTGTTGTTATTTTCGGTTTTCTTTAGCTTGCAGGTTTGGTTTTTTTGTTTGTTTTTGTTTAAGAGGCATTTATCTTTTTTCAAGCAACAACACTGCTCTCCATAGCTATGGATAAAACAAGCTCCTTTGAGTAGGAAGGATAACAACATCAAATTGACCCAAAACACCTGCCCCAGAACCCCACAAAAAAAAAAAAAAGTAAAAATTACCATCAGCTCGCTGAGCTCTGTCAATTCCCCAAGTATATACCATTCCCACTGGGAAAAAACATCTCAGATATTCCAGAGTCTTGAGCAAAATGCTCTTACTGGCAATTTATCAGCTTTAAGATTTAGATCACAACAGCAGGAACTCTTGAGGGGAATCCATGATGGGAAAGAAAAGGATATTAAATCTACCCCACTTTTAATAATCTTGGAGATTACAAGATGAAGTACCAAATTTATCCTGAAAATGCATGAAAATCATGTATCAACAGTTTCTGCAAAGGCTATAAAAATTATGGAAAGTATTTGACGAAACCCAGATAGAAAAAGAGCAACTTTTTAACCCATGTGTTCAGTATTACTAAAATCAGGATACAATCCTCAAAAAGCCATCTTTTAGAAGGGTCTGAGCTCTTAAGGCAAAATGTAGCTAAAGTTTTTTCCTTGGAGTTGAAGCACATGATTCGGAGAAACTTCTGCATGTATAAGAAACAATTGGTAAGCTGGTTTTCTCTACCCAGCATCCCAGGACTCTTAAATCAGTGTTCAGAAGGCTGCTGAGGAACCATGACTACAGTAGACTGGGTTAAATATTGACATACAGTTGTGTCCAAAGTACTGAACCGCACGTTTCCCGCTGCTCTTGGCATTCGTGTTTTGCTTCAGCTCCTGTCAGTGTGGCTATCTGGTATTGCTGCTTCAAAAGGCAGCTCGAACTGCTTACAGATTTCTTAGTGGATGGTTCTTCCCCTGCACTCCTCTACCCAGCAGGAGGGAAGGTTCTAGCTGGTCTTTGTTTTGTATCCGCAAGTCTTATTACCACTAAGAGAAAACTGCATACTTCTTCACTACGTAATATTACTTCAGATCCCTGTTCCATATTACATAGCAGAAAGTTCAGAGAGGATGATATTCCCCCTAGGATCTCCATCTATATAAAGCTCACATTGTCAGGAACGTCTTCAACCAACCAAATACTCCAAGGAGTCCAGTCAAATCAGGCTGATCCGCATGTGTATGGATGTGTGTGCATACAGGAAGAAGAGAGGGGAAGCAGAAATCTACAGGAGTACCATTCCACAAAGAATGTGGCTCGGGGCATGTGATACTATAGCAAAACCTTTTTTCAACATCAAAGCAGCAGAAGCACTAAGGAGGGACAGCTTTCTTTGCAGGTTATGCACATTTTATGTATTACTACCATAAAGTTCCGCTAAGATAAGCAAAGATTAGCACTTGCCATCAGACTACACAGCAGTTAGAAATAAGATAGTCTTGATTTACATTTTTTTCCTGGAATGAAGAGTTCAGAACCACTGACTACAGTCAAAATGCTCCAACCAAAAAGAGCCCTGTACAGACTGAAGCACGGATTCCCCCTTGCCTCTAAGCGCATTCACAGAAAAGCCACTTCTTCGAAACAAGACCAGCTAAAAGTTTTCCAAGGAGGCCAGCAAAGTAAAAAAACTGAACAGCTTATATACCAGATACATCAAAAGCAAACAGCAATCTGTAGCTATGTACTTATTCCTACAAGACAAGTCTTAAGAAAGATGGGAAGTAGGAATTGACCGTGTCACTTAGGGCAATATAATATATAACCAAACCCTTTCTCCAGTACTTCTCATTAGTTGGCTTCATGTCAGAGTTCACTGAATTGCTCTTCAGGAGTTCTTACCTTGCTGTGTTCAGTAGCTGCAAGGCTTTTGATGGTTTTAATGCAGCCATGCTGCTGAAGTCTCTACTATGCTGTAGGAAAGTACTGATTCTTTTCAGAGTAAACAATGAAAGCAAATCTGTAAGAGTCTCATGCACAGTCTTCATTTTCTCAGTAGGTAAACAATGACAATCTAGCCTACTAAGCAGCCCAAGATTTACACTATTGCATTACATCAGGTACCAGTGCCCTTTGAGGAGTCTGACAGGAAAAATCTCTTCCCTTAGGACAAACTCCCTTCTATCAGCACTTTCCAAGAATCTTCCTCCAAAAAAAAGCATGTCCTGTACCTGTCTGTACTCCGCCCCATTAAATTCTATTACCTGGGAATCATGCCATTAGCAGATTCCCTGTACCTGTTACATATGCTATTTATTATATATTTATCTTTGTTACATGTACAATTTTTTTTTATTGCAAATGGATCCAAAGGAAGCAGAATTCTTCAACTCAATTATAATGCCTACTCAAAACAAGCTTATGAGTTTTACTGGTTTGATTTCTTGAGGAACATTTGATGGCATTACCTCAAAACCTGTTTTAGAAGTAAAATATCTCTAAAGCTATGGAATGAATATGTTTCAATGCCAAAGAGCTCAGTACTTCCTTCACATCTGTGACAAGGACTAAAATTCTAAGGAAGCTTTCAATTATTTTTTTCTGAGATACAGAGGAAGACAACAAGAGGCCAATCCTGGAGAATTCAAGGGTACTCACATTCACTTTTCAAGTGTTTGTGCCTAAAATATTATAGCTTTTAAGAAAGTATATATTCCAAAAGGAATTAAATCCAGGCTGGGCCTACCTCTACCATTTCTCAGGGTACATGGTGATTTAATAGCTGGCCACAGAGAAGATGAAAAAGCCAGACACAGATTTTCTTTCTGAATGGTTCCCATTTGCATGCAAGATGGAATGAGAGGTTTTGTTGAATTTAAGTCCTACGTTACAAGACCCTTAAGTTCTGCAGCAGCAACTTAAACTGCAGCTGGCACACAATGCTTTTTTTTTTCCCCTTCTTTTCTATATAGAAATGGGTATGAAAGCAAAACAGAGATGGCCTCTCAGTAGTCTGTGTTTGTAATGCAGACACAAGGCATAATGATTTGTTCAGGAGAGCAATCTTTAGAGAATACAGCATTCTCCCTAGTAGCTTCAACAGCTACCACATGATGCAATCATCTGGTCTTCTAACAACTGCCTTTTGTATGTACTTGCAAGGAGTCTGGCAAGAGATAGGGAAAGTAAATACTCCTAGAAATTTAACAGATCTGCTGCTGCTAACAGCAGCAGCACTGGAAGGAGGCACAGTATAAGTACTAATACACCAGTGTTTGTTCAGCCCTGCTAGACTCACGTACATCTTTGAGAGAGATCTCTACTGCAAGTATAAAAGTTACCCATATTGCCTATCAGATCTGTGATAGATGACAATATACCCAGAAAAACAAACAAAAAAGCAAACAAAACCCCAACAAACCCAAACCCCAAGATACAACTTGGGTCCTATATCGTAACATTTCAGAACCAAGGACGGTTAACGTCAGCAACAGTGAGAAATCAGATAAGCACATAGGCTCAAGTGGTTTCCCAGCAGAAGTGAAGCACATATGTTCTTACTGAGCTGAAGATCAGAATCTGGCCTTTAGAAAGGACACGTCAAGGCTTAGGCCTCAAAACTGTTCCTGCAGCACAGCCAAAAGTTAAGGCATAATTGAACAGCTTAATATTGGCAAGTTCAACTAAAATTTTGAACTAGACCAAGAAAAAGGACTAATTAATACAAACTACAATAAGCACCTACAGCAAACTCACTTTTCACACAACTTGTTCACATGCCTCCAGACTTACTTCAAAAACTAACAACAGACACAGCTGAGCTTAGCCTGCTTTCCTCTGTGGTGAACAGCTGAACTTCTTTTGCTCAAGGTTATCAATTCTGCAATATGCCTTCTGTGCAGCTCACACAGTTATTTAGAGAAATATTCGCTGCAACATCTATATGCTAGAAACCTCACAGCTCAGTGTTCACAGAAGCTCTTCATAGAGTTTCATAATTTCTAAGATCTACTACCACATTTAAATGGAGGCTTGACATAACGTACGTTAGGCAATGCACTTCACTTCTGTGCTTTTCTTACACTTTTCTCAACACCTTTCCATTATTTTTCCTCTCTGAAGGCTGGCTAAAGCGTCAGGTTTTTTAATTTAGTTTTACATGTACACCTACCACTTCCTAGCATCCAATCAGTGAACATTATGCAAGGTCTCCAAGCTTTTTTTATGAGCTTCTGCCTCATTCTCATAATTTCATATATCACCTCTAAGATATCTTCAAGTGTCCTCTTATAAACCTCCTGATACTGTCTGCACCTAACAAATACCTTACTCTTTTACCTCAAGATGTGGTTTCATTTCTGAAAAATATTCAGACAAAATAAGCTGCAATATCCTCCTGTTTAACCAAGCTGGTTTATCTCAAATTTTTCACATACTCAGTGAATGTTCAGAATAACCATCCTATTCTTACCATTTTTAAGAGCAGAACAGCTTCCTGATCCAATGCAGGAACTCTAACACCATTAATCAACTAACCATCCAGACAGCTAGTATAAAAAACTACACAGAGCCAGTGTGATTTCAGTCCACATTAAATGAATTGCATAAATAAAAATAATTTAATTCTAAATATGAAAAATGATGTGACATAGCAATAGCTTTCTTAATTCTTGCAGTGAATAATAATACCCGAATCAGACTACAAATACAGCCATTGGTTGGATTCCCAAAGCAGCATGCCCTGTGGATCAATACCAGTTACACAGGGGCACAAAGGATTTTCCCTTACCTTTCATCATTGAAAAAATAAAGCATGGTCTTATTTCTTCTTGCTGCTCTGGTAAGGCTTACTCACCGCTTCCGAATTATCGATGAAAGGGTCGGTTTCATCATAACCATATCCTATATCGATGAGATCCTGCAGGCGATCCTTCCGATGCTTGTGGGGCTTTCCACCCTGCAAACAAAGCAAGCACTGGATCATATGGGGAATGAGGAAGCAATCTACTAAACTTGTGGCATTGAAGGGATGATCATTCAGGGAACTGGCAGCTTTGCTTTCTTGCACGCCTTCTCTTAAGATGGTCTAGATGACTGAAGAAAACTTTTGCACAGGAATGATTTCTGGCAAATACACTTTTACTATAGCCTCACCGGACTCATCCCCAACCACCTAGCCTCTGCATGACAGAGATCTTCCTAACACTTCCCATTTCCAGATGTTTCACTGGCCTGTGGTTTTAAAACACTGCAATAAGAACATCAGCGATGCAAAGACTAGGAAAATTTAGAAAGTGTTACGTTTTTCCTGTACATTAGAGTAATTAAAGGCAAATATTGATAGCCTAACATTCAGTAAAGTGTTTTCCCACAAAAGATGGATTGCTTCTTTACAGAAAAGTCTAAGTCAAAAGAGAAAAATATTGATCTGGTACTTGCAGATACAGCATCTATGAGCTTTCAAGAAGTTACAGCATTCATATTACATGATTGAAGAAAAACATATTAAGATAAAATCCTTCAAAATTCAAGAGCCATCACCTCAGTTGATAGAACTGGACATGAAGTGGTTATTTGAGTAACTTAAAGCTAGAATCTGCATCACAGACTGTGGGCTCATTTAGCTCCAGGAGCTAGTAAACTTCATTTTAACCTGTAAGTACTTTTCTCATGTGAAAGTTTTATTGTTAAATCAAGTAAAAACTCACACCCAGCTAAAACATTCAGGGAATCTAAACTTACAGTTATGCAAATAGTAATTTGCTTAGGATATAAGGCCCAGTTTCCCGACTTCCATATATTGTCAAAACTGTCAATACAAAACTCTTAAAAGGTAAAATTCTTCAAAATGCACCACCCTCACTAAAATGGCAACCAGTGCTCTTCCATGAATTCAGGACGACGTGCTCCTGAAGCTTCTCTGACTGTTCTCTACAGTTCTAAGCACGTTTACAATAAGTATGAGTGTTTTTAGTTGTGACATGCAAATACCACAACCCACTTGTTACTATGAGTATGCAGACACTGTTCAAAGGAGGTTTCATAGTTGCTCTTTTATGAAAACTATCTGAACGCTTCCATTGTAACAATAGCTACAAACTTGAATTCTTGCAAAAGAAGTAAAACATGCACTCTGGTGAACAAATGGGAATCTCTCAAGTATAATAATAATTTAAAAAAAGCAATAGTCCTAGGAGAAAAACCTCATGAATGAATTCCATTTAACTCAGGCTGACAAGCTATATTCCAAGCTAAGTATTCCTAACTGTTCTTATCAGTCCTATCATCCTGTACAGTCACTCATGTGGTAAAACATCTGAATGACTGCATGTTCCTAAAACATTCAGTAGCTTTTTTCTTTTAAAAAAGGAGAAGAGGAAAAACAAAAAGAAAAACAAAATCTTAAAAAAAAAATCTAGGCAGCTCTTAAGAATTCTGTTTAAACTCCAATGCACAGCTTAATTCTCAAGATTCTGACTGAGGTACCAGCAGGCTGTTTGAAGAATGCTACATAAACTATACCACTACTGGTCTCATTAATGTGTAATGCAATTCATCTCTGTACCACACCTCTTGCTAAGCCCAGGTAGCCATCAACATCCTTGTTTGTGAGTGCAAAACCCTTCTACAGCAATAGCTATTTTATGATTTCGGTGTACGAGCATTAACTTTCAAAGTTCTCAATGTATTCTGACTGCCTGTAATTCATAAAAACATATGAGATATAGGAAGACGGTATGAAAAAATAAGTCTCATAATAGCCAAATGAATAAAAGCAGGATTAATATAGTACCCTATATTCGGACATGAAAATCTCTGAACCACTGCATATATAGTTCAGAGAATTTCCTTCAGGCCTGGTTCTACCCAGTTATGTTTAAGGAAGCATGCTGAATGTCTGTATGATCAAGATGTTAAGGTTGCAAGACCAAAGCAGAAGAACTGAAGGCACTGGGATTGTCTGCATCAGTGTTTGCAATGCAGAAGTTCAGGGAAGTGTTACCATTGAAGCTTCTCACAGTTCCCAAAGAGTTCCTCTAACCTTTCTGTCCCAGAACATAAGCAGTCATGATGCTAGAGCAAAACAAGATGGTTAGTTCTGTAAGCTGCAAATAGTACTCATTCAAGTATTCAGAAAACTCTGAGTAAGTTCAACAAATTAAATTAAACCTTGAGTTACATGCCACAGTTAAACAACCTTTGCCCAACAGAACAAGAAGGTGGCAAATAGAACCTAAATTTTTGAAGAATCTTCCAAGGCCCACAGCAGAGTCTATAAACCAGTAAATATGATCAATATATTGGGCAAGTTAATAGAAGTTAAACAAAACCAGGAGGGCAAGAACATACATTCTACAGCTGAACATAATTCTGGTAGAAGGAAGCAGTACTTCAAATGCTTTTTAAAAGGTCCCAAAGATCTTTAAAGACAAGAAACTATCATGAGACAAGAGGGAAGGTCCGCTCAAATTAATGTCTGAGTTAAAGCTAGGAAGAAGTATTTCATTTTGGCAAATAAAGCAATCAATGAAGTCACCAAGGTATGTGTATTCATTCACCTTTAGAAGCAACAGAGTGGCTAACAGTTGGCAGGACCAAAGGTGGTGTGATGACAGAAATTACTGAGGACAGTATGTTAAAGACAACTGGAGAATCACTGAAAGACCTCACAGCTGCTCTGAACTTAGGATGATAAAACATCAATTGAATTCAGGATCAATAAAAGCAAGATAATCCACACAAAGGAAGTACAACCCAAACAAGAAAAAAACCAGTGTGTTCCCAATTTGTTAGGCTGCTCAGGAAGCACTAGAGTTGTTACACAGGTCTATGACATTTGCTCAACAATCAAGAGTGGTCAAAAAAGGAAAGAGTTGGCATTTATCAAAACAAAAAAAAAAGAAACACAGAGCAAAGCCAGAAGTCATCATTATATCACTGATAAATCAGGACATCCTACCATTAATATCCTTTCATTTAAAAAAAGAAATTAGAACAGAAAAAGGGAACAGTAAGCCAACAAGGATGTTTAAAGATAAAAAACACTGCTTTCATACAGTAACAAAATGTTAAGAAGCCTTCGGCTGGGGAACAAAAGGGCTAAATTTTGATGATAGCATTAGAATCACATACAGCACGTGGAAGAACAGGAAATATTTCTATTTCTTACAATACAGAAGCTATGAAGCACCAAGTGAACTCATCAGGTTTAGACAAAGTATGTTTGCCTAAGACAATCATCCCAGCATTCAGTGCCATGGAACACAAATTCAGTGAACTCAAAACAATCTGGCAAATTTATATCAGAAAGCTATACAAAGGGTAGTTAAACACTCAGCCTTCAGCTTTGGGAGAAATTAAGCCACAGACTCAGACTTTACAGTAAAGTAGTATCAGTGCACACTTATACTGTTCTACTTTCAAGTATGAGGCTCCACTACTGTCAGGAGAACTATGCTACCATCCATTAGATGGACCTTTGTTCTGATGAATAAAAAAAAAATCTTACATTATTTCCAGTATCATCTGAGATTCAATATCATGTTTTTACAACACAGAGTGTTTGATTTTGTCTAGAGAATAACAGTCATCAAAAGAATGAAAGTGGAAACCATTAAGAACAGCTCTTTATGCTGGTGTTTAAAATATGCACTGCAAAAAAGTTCTGAGTAATCAAGAAAACAAATGGTACATTAAGTTCAGGCATCTTGTTTTATGAAAATATTTATTCATAGACTTTCTTAGTATCTGCAAAATATGTCCAATAGTGTACTGATTTATCAGCTTATGAGTACAGGAACTTATCTGAAAAGGAGCAAAAAAGTCTTCAAGGACAACTGTTCTTCATACTTCAATTTTTTAAGTACTGACACACACGCTATGATTAAAAAGACTGAATCCATTTTAAATGGATATATGCAAGTCATACCTAATTAAAGTAGTACTTCCTGCAAATCTGAAAAACACCTCTACTTCTTTCTCATACAACCAGTGATCGCTTTTACACTAAAGTTCTTCCAGAGAGGAAAAAAAAAAGTGTGTATCCACTTTATGGAATCCCTGTTCCAGTTTAACCTCAGGAGCAAATGTCTCAACACAAGAATCAGAAGATGTCTGGATGTTGTCAGAACATGAGCAATTGTACAGTGTACAGAGATGCAATTCCTCCGAGCAGGGATGGTAAGTAGAGACTGATGGTTCTCGTACAGGAAGAGAGAAAGGACAGGGAGTATCTAACACAAGACTAATCCCTTGCTACCCTCCATGCTTAGTGGCCCTAACCTAGTAAGTTGTTCTTTATATAGAAGACATTCCCATTCCAGAGATGCTGCAGGGCTGAGGGGCATAAAGTATGGCAGCGAAGAGGAGAAAGGAAAGAAATCAGAAGTGCAAATAGTAATCAAAATACAAGTGCACCATGAATTTAAAACTGTTCTAGAGTAAGTTTTTGTTACTCCTGCTAATAGTATCTATTAGCCCCTTTTATAACTACTGAACATTGAACTCTAGTTTTGAGAAGTCTAGGAGCACCATGTTTTGTCCATAAACGTACACGTTTAGCCTTGACGTATGTATAAATGTATATGCGAAATTAGGTTGCTTCCACTACCACTCCCTCCTACATATATTGTTTTACATGCTTTACACGGACTTTCATCTGCTGTAGTTAAGCAGCTTGTTTCAGGACATTATAAATTCCTTAACTTGTCTTAGGGAACTTAAGTTTTCTAGAAAAGTTCAGTTGAAACATTGCTGTCTCCTGGTCATAAAACAATTTAACATTCAAATGAAAAGCAAACGGTATTCTGGAACTGCCTTCTTGATTCATTGGGTACACTGTGTTCCACCAATCCCTCCAAAAGAAGAAAGTATACTTTTAATTCTGAGGGTTTCTTTTGTTATGAACGGTTAACATGCCCCAAATAGTAATTACCTCTATAGAACATATACACTTGGCACCCAGAGAAATCTGCCTCCGTCAGAAAAAAATCATCATCCAAATAAATTAGACAAGAAAGATTTTAATTACATTAATAGCAAAAAGATACAAATGACTGCTTGTTTCTTTTATTACTGAGGTGCTCTAGAAGTAATCCAGAATATCAACATGCCTAAGCATGATAACGAGTTTTGATTGCCAGCTCAGAATTAATCACCCAACCCTACCCATATGAATTGTTAAAGACCTGTTTGGGTGTGGTTTCAGTCAACGTTTTCTGATTTCTACTTCTATTTATTCCTGAAAGCCTCTTTATGTTACTACCTAGTGTTGTTCAAGTCATTTATGCTACACTTTCAGGAGGGAGCAGAGTATCTTTAGGCAGCTGGCAGCTACAAGATAAACTCATCAAGCAATGACTTATTATTCAACAATAACCTCCTCTGGAAGCCCTCCAAACTAGTCAGAAATTCATCAAGATACATCAGCATTTAGCCCAAAGAGAAGAGCTGTTCAATAGTGCACAACAGCATTACATAAAAATTCTTTCCTCCAGCACAGTTTTTATCATGAATATCGACCTGCATCTTTTACTCAGTTGTATTTATATAGGAAGCTTTTCCAAGAATAGCTTCACAAGCTATAACATCCTATAGACAAATCTCTTTAGCAGACTTGTCTAATAAGCTTGCAGCAGTTTCAAGCTGCTTAAATGAAATATAATGAGACAGTCAGCTCTGAAATGTACAGAAGTTATTTGACACTACATTAGTAACCCTATTCATGAAAGAAGCCTGATGTTAACATTTCTACAGCATCACAACTTACCACTATTTAATATTTGTATATTTTAATACAGGTACAGTAACTCACGTATTTTGCCTCAAACTTCTTGGCTAGCATTTCTACTTCATGCCGTTCACGTTGTTCATCATTAAATGGATCTTCTGAGTGAACTGATTTCTTCTGGAAAAAAAAAAAGCAGAAATTAAACATTCATTCCATAAGAAGCATACAGAGTGCATCTAATAACCTATTAAACGTCAATAAACGATGCTCTGATGGCTAAGAATTTATAGTGTGTTCAAATACTTTCTTCTCTAAACATTAGTTTGACTCATTCAATTATCAGTTACTTTCCCTCCCATGAGAACACAAGCAGAAAAGAGAAAGACTCAGATTTATATTTTCCCAAGCATTCCACTACAACCTCAACTGAATGCATAATCCATTTGAGGTTCAAAGAGAAAGAAATCTCTAAATACAACTCCTTTTAACTTCTGCTTCCACTAGTGCCTCTTATTAGTGGTTGGTTTTGTTTGGGCTTTTTTTTTTATATATAAGGTATGGTAGAAAAACAGGGCTGCCTTCTTCAAATTAAGAGTTTACATAAAATACAGTAATTATTGGAAGGGAGGGAAGGTACTAATATGATCAAATATAGTGGAATGAAGTTCCATGTTATGGAATTTTATGGATTAGAAGTAACTTTACTGCACAAGGCCCACTCATCAATAAACAAAGACTTATGGTAGATTAAGACAGAATGAAAAGCAACACTAAGTTCAGAAAAGCAAGATCCTTCCTCCACAGTATGAAAAGCCAATACATTGACAAAATGGTGACCAAATAAAGACAAACCAGCTCAGTAGCATCAAGACCAAATGAATGAGGTAAGCTGAGCAAAATTGCAAACACCCCATAATTTTCTTTTTTCTCTAAGTACTCAGTATAGAAAATACAATTCATGTTATATATACACACACACAGACACAAGTTTAAGTTACATACTTACTTCATGCAGGCATAATTAAATAGCAAAAATCCTGCTCAGTTCATGCAACACCATTTTCTCTATTTTCACCTGAGAAAATCTACATCACTTCTTCTGCCAGGAATATTTTTTTTTTTTAATTATGAAATGAGACAATGTTGAGGCCAGTGGTTAAGCAAAACCGAGTACCTGAGTGTTAACTTGCCTCTCTCCACCGAACTCTCAAAGCTGTACCTACCATTCTGATTCGTTAAGCACTCTTGGAGTCTCAAATCCCAACACGTACTAGTTTGAACAGTTCGAGGGCTCTGATGGATGGCTCTTAGACTTTGCAGCAACTTTAAGACATTACTACTCCAGCACCTTTACAGCCAGCTTTATAGAAGCCACCTTGGACTTCTGACTTACCCCCTTTAAGTTTTGAAGCGCCAAGTTTCAACTGCACCAACAAAAAGAAGTGTACTTTCACTTCTGCCAATTAAGAGGCAAATAAACTTTTCAACCACACTAATTTATTACTCACATTCAAAACCTTTACATATTTCCTACCAAAAGATGAACTCAATCAGCAATCCTATCAAAGGATCATTAAGGCAAAAAAGCAGGACAAGGACACCAGGAGTTTCTAACAAATGCTTACACTAGCTTCTGATTCAGGCTAGGAATCCAAATTTGAATTAAAAAAATTAATTAGTAGTTGCATTAATCTGTCAAATAAGTTTTGGGATTCTCTACCATTTCATTAAGAGACCTATTAAAGCAACGTTTGAAGTTATTCCTGTGCACCAGTCCTTGCCTTTCCAGAACAGCCTGCCTCTGAGGAACCTTTCTTGGTTCCTCTGGTTTCAAACAACACTACAAGAGAAGCTCCTAACTTTGTACTGTTGAACTTTAATGAGGTTAGAAGGAAGTCGAGCAACTTCTTGCAAGGGATAAGTAGTCAACAATAGCTTTCAGAAAACCCAATCAATCTTCACCCTACAGAACCAGTTTGCATAGCTAAGTTTATATGAACTGTTCATTTTAAGCTGATGATTACTAGAATAACAGATTTGGAAATCTAACACTCGACCAAAACCATAGCATCAACTGCCATCTACTTCCTGCCTCCTTGGAAAGAGCAAATACACATTCCTGCAGAAAAGCTGTAGAAGGAAGGCATTTCTTGGTCAAGCTTCCTTTTAACAAGGTAGTTTTCTTTGCTGCATTAACTGTTATAAATCACCATAGTTATTCTACTCCATAAGCAGGATCAGTTCCCCTTCTTTTAACAGGTTACAACAGTAAAAGTCAGTCTTCTGTCATCCTGAACCTCCTGTGCACTGTGCAAAGCAAATTTTCCTCTTGCATTTGGTTTAATTATGAAGGAACCAGCCATGCACTGCTTTTACTGCTGAATAAAGTGTGTTTCCCCTCTCCTATGCTGATTAATACAAGATTTTTTAAGTACTCCCTGCCACATCAGAGAAGCTTTCCCAGCTTCTACCATATAGCAAGCAAGAAGTTAAAACTGGCAGGCCAAGTACACATCCACTTTAAAACAAGAATACAAGTCCAGAATCACTGTAAAAAGATCCCAATTTATGACACCATTTTACATAATCAGCTGATTGTTCCCCCAGTCCAGCAATAGACAGGCCATTATGATCCATTCATTTCAACCTGGACTCTGCAGAAAACTGAAAAAACACACTCCATTTCTTGTCAAGCACTTATCACTTTCTACCTTAAAAGCAGTCTTTCAGCCCTATTGTACCAAAAATCCCCTAAATCAACGCTTCCCCCCAGAGGACGTGGAATTTGCATCAGAACTACATAAAAAAAGCCATTTTTCCCTGATTAGGTGATTAACATATTACCCATCTGCGGGGGGGTGGGGGGGAAGCAGTTAAGGAGCTCGGAATTGCCAAAGGGGAAAGTCAACCTCCACGTACTGAACCCCTTCTAAAGGCTTCACACAATGTTCACCTCCATACAGGAACAGCTCAGAAAGATGGCACCTCGCAGAAGTGTGCTGGTGCTCCACCCCTTCGGAGGAGTCACAACTGGCAGTGTTTGTCCACAACAGCTGCAGGGCAGGAGGAACGGAAGGAACCTTTCAACTGGCATCACAAGAGGAACTAAAGCCAGTCATTGATTTTTCTGTCCTCCACACTTCAACACGATCCAGCGTGCGCATCCCTCCGACTACAGAACAACAAGCAGGCTGCTAAGCACGGTTACTGCATCATCATCCCCTACGCACACTTTGGCTCACAAAACAGAAGCTGTAAGCATTCGCGAGTTTGTGCTAGATGTAAAAAAATCCAGTGAGGATATCACCACCGGCATGTGAGGTTTGCTTTTCTCGCCAGAGGTATCACAGCCTTCTCAGGAGTGGTTACTTCCTTGCCTCCTGCCCCTTCCAGTAAGGTGTAAGCTCTGTCTAAAGTTGTGTATCAGAATTAAAAGGAGCCACAACTATTTGAAGTGCAACTTCACCGGTACCTCAAATCACTGAGTAGCTCAAGCGTAACCAGCTTAAGGACACGCGTCTCTCTCCTTCCTGCTTGAGCACTGGGTCCTGTTGATTGGCTAATGCCAGCTGCTGCTTAAAGCTGTCTGCACAAACTTTTCTCCTCAAAAAACAAAGTAGTTCGGGTACCAAGTATTTGAAATCGGAGAAGGGAAAAAACACTTCTTTCTTGAGGTTCTTAACAGTTACAAGTGAGGTTATAGTTTCAACAGCTCAACAGCAGTAACTCTCATTCATCCCCGCACTCCTCCCAAGACCGCAGAAACTCATTTCCAAGTCTGCTAATGCTCATTGCACTGCTTCTCAAAGCTTGTGGCAGAGCCGGGCTTTTAACCCTGCGTTCACCCGCGCACAACCTACAGACAGTCCGGAAAGCAGACCGGCATACGAACACTTTCTTTCCTTCAGCTGCCGGAAAGCCTCCCAGTAAGGGAGGCTGCTGCACTACCGCTCCCCGGGCAGGCAAGTTAAAGCGAGGAAAGCTGGGACGGGGGGGGTAAGCGAGGCACAAGACACGGGCGCTCCCCTGCCACTGCTCGCAGCACACGCCGGAGAAAAGCCACTCGGGAGCCCTCGGCCAGCTCAGGGACAACAAGCGCGAACCCTCCCCTTCCCCCCCACGGGCACTGGCACGGGCACAGGCACAGCCTCAGCACCAGGAGGAGCCCGGAGCCGCGGCGAGGCCGTCGGACTTCCCTCCAGGGCGCCGCCCCGCCGGGCTGGGACCACCCCCGAGCACCACCACGGAGCGACCGATAACGTTATCGGCCAGGCCGAGGGCGCGGGCGCCCGCCCGCCGCAGGAGAAGGAAGCACTGCGGGACCGGGCCGGGCGGGAGGAGAGGAGGAAGAGGAGGGGGAAGGGGAGGTCCCGTACCCGCGAGTCCCCGCACAGCAGCAGCTCCGGGTAGCTGAACTCCACGCAGCCCTCTTCGGTGGGGTCTTTCAGCACCACCTCCAGGCGGACCGTCTGGCGGAGCGGGAGCGCCTCCTGCGGCGGCGGCGGCTCCTGCCGGCTGCTCTGGCGCGGCGGCGGCGGCGGCGGCGGTAGCTGCGGCGGCGGCAGCGGCGGCGGCTCGGGCCGAGGAGGATCCCGCTGCGGCTGCTGCTCGGGCCGGCTGGTCTCGCGGGGCGGCTCCAGGCGGGCGGCGCTCTCGCGGGGCGGCGGCGGCTCCGGCCGGGAGAGCTCGTACGACGGCGGCTCCGGCGGCGCCAACAGCGGCGCCTCGCGGCCCGCCGGCGGTGGCTCCGGCTCGCGGGCCCCCGGCTCCCGCTCCAGCGCCGGGCTCTCGCCCTC